>JBAMIG010000010.1:25573891-25587261 GCA_037177335.1 Kiunga ballochi
GAGTTTGCATGTTCTCCCCGTGTTAGCGTGGGTTCTCTCCGTGTTAGCGTGGGTTCTCTCCGTGTTAGCGTGGGTTAGCTGAAGACTGTGGACTCTTACAAATACCTGGGGTTGTGGCTGAATAATAAACTATCAGGCAGACCAGCGCTGTGGTCTGCGTGAAGCTGGACAATCTGGTGACGGTGGTAGACATGGGGACAGTGGACAAACTGCTGGATATTATGGACAATACCAGCCACCCTCTGCACGCCGTCATCAGCAGCTAGAGGAGCTTGTGACTGACTGCTCCTGTCCAGGTGTAGGGACAACAGGCTTAACAACTTCTTTGTCCACTAGGCCATTATTCTCTACAACCCCTCATTAAGAGAGCGGAGGATATAGAGTACACAAACAGAAAGAGAAAACTGGCGTTAATGTACTGGTAATGTTCAATAACCTCACTAACTACCACAGTGCAACCATTTTAGTTATTCATAAGCCATATATAGTTTTTCTGTTTTTCTTTTTTATTGTATTCTATTCTGTTTATTGTATTATTGTTTCTTTTTGTCTTTCTTTATTTATAAGCTGCTGGAAATCTCATTTCTCTGAGGGAGTCATCCCAAAGGGATCAATAAAGTTAAGTCTAAGTTTATTAGCAGCCAACACTAGAATGGGGCTCTCACATTAGCAGCCAATGCTAAGATTTGGACTTTCACATTAGCAGCTAACACTAAGACCAAAGGCTCTCATTTTAGCAGCTAATGCTAAGACCAGTGGCTCTCACATGAGCAGCTAACACTAAGGCTGTGTCTCAATCAGCACACTAACACTACTTTGCGCACTGTTGTGCATAAATGTTGATGTAAATGCCCTTAAATATAGTGTGCGAAGTAATGTTAGTGAGATACCGGTGGCTTCCACATTAGCTGCTAAGCTAAGACCAGGGGCTTTTTTTATTAGCAGCTAACATTAAGACCAGAGCCTCTCATATTAGCAGCTAATGCTAAGACCAGTGGGCTCACATTAGCAGCCACCATGAAGACCAGGGACTCTACATTAGCAGCTAATGGTAAGACTGGGCCTTTCACATTAGTAGCTAACACTAAGACCAGAGGCTCTCATAATAGCAGCTAACGCTTAGATAGTGGGCTCTCACATTAGCTACAGATAGTCACAGACACACCCTCTAGTGACTTACTTCCTCTGTTGTCCCTTTCTATTTTTTTATTACTCTTTTTACTGGACTGTGTTGGTTTCCCCCTATTATGAAAGAAGTGCTGGTTCAGCTAGCTGCGCCTATGTATGTATGTTGTGTATGTTTGTGTAATCTTGAGTGGTTGTACTTGAATACTGAAGATTCCTCCAGGATGAACAAAGTATTTTTCATTTTCACATCAGCAGCTTATGCTTAGGGTGAATTTTCTCACATTAGCAACTGACCCGAAGACTGCATACGCCACGCTTTTTAACAAACAGTGGGTGTTTGAAAATGACAGGAATCAATGTCACTGTGCAAATGTTTCTGACATTAATTCTCTCAACAAACTGTACAACTTTAAGTCAGTTGCTTTGGGGAACTATTGTGCCACAGCACATTTTTTGCATGGCAACAAGATCAGAGAGAGACAACAGAAAGAAAATATGAAGAAAATATTAGAAAAATGGAGAGCAAAACAAACAGTAGCAAACACGTTCAACTACGGCCACAAATCCTCAATAAAGAAAACTGAACATCATCTATAACTATAAAGAGAAAACACAACAGAAATGAAGCACATTTAAAAGAGAACTTTAAGACCAGATTTGGCTAAATAATTTTTTCCACTTTTCCAACCTGGAGAGTTGACCTAAATGCAGGACTGAAATATCAGAGACAGATGACAACATTATGATGGTTTAATACAGAAAAAGCAACAACTAGCATGCAATAAACAAAGACAGAGATAAAGCTGGTGACAATGATGACCAAAAGCAGGAAACCAGGAAGTAAAGCTGGAAGAATACAGAATGAAAAACTTTTACAAAATAAAACAGGAAACGAGGTTTTTTTTTCTTTTTTAAAGGCAAAAAACTAGTCAAACTAAAGAGGTAATAACAGAACAACAAGCAAACCGGTGATTGTGACAGCTTGAAGAATACAACCATGTGACCTTTAATATGCATTTATCTTTTTTTTTTAACTTCTATTTATGCTGGGTTTTTTTTATTTAGTCCAAGGTGTATTGTCCATACAAGACCACAAATATCTGGTAAATTGCCATTCTGGCAGCTCACCATTAATGCTTTCCTTATTAAAATCTATAATCACTCTCTTTTTTTTCTTCACATTAATAGTTGTCCTAATGAACCCTGTTGACTAAATAAATAACTGATTTTTAAAAAGCATAGAAGGTACAGTCTTACTGCAGTTGCTTTACTGAATCACTTAGCATTTCACATTTAGCAGTCGGCTTGATGCTGAGCCTTAAGTGACAGTGTGGGCCTATTAGTATTTATTTCTAAATCCAAATTTACGCATTTCAGATGATGATTTTAAAGTTTGTGGTCATTGTTTTTGTTTTTTTTTAAAGATATGGTTCCCATGTTCTCCAGTACCTGGTTTGTCCTTTTAGACCTGCTCTGTGTGGAGGAACTCTCAAGGCTCCATATGCAGCTCATGTGCTTTCATATATGCAGTTTACTGGTTATTAAAGCATAATCATTGATCTTTGTTAATACGAGATAAGGAATGCAGAAGTGTTTCTTTTCCTTCTTTGGTTTCTTGTCTTTCAGCAGAAACCTCACATTCTTAAGTTGTTGCACAGGAATTTAGGGTAATTACCTTGCTCAGCTGATAACCACTGTGGGTGTGAGCTGCACAGAACAGGAAATGGATCATTAATGTGTAGTGGCACACACACACACACACACAGGTTCAGGATGTTCCTGCAGTTTCCAGATTCTCCTGCAGATGGTGATAACTTCCCACACAAGTCTTTCCCGGCTGGGAAAAGGTGGATGGGTGTGTGTGACGTAGACCCGTTTCAGAGATATTTACTGTTTTAAGGTGTTGTTTATCCCTCTGTGACGCTGAGGAGCTGCTCCTTAATTAATTACAACTGCAGAAATATGGATCGCTTTCATTTACCAGCAGATCATAATGCCAAAATAAAAAGGGCTTCAGTAAAAACAGTTAGCCAGAGACTAAACTAATGATATTCTAGGTCAGTTTGTTCTTTCAGTCGAACAGACAAAACATTTTTATTAGGATGTGCAGTGTTGAGGAGAACTACTTTGTTTTTTCTGCCCTAAAACCAGATTCATCTCTACATCACATTTATTGTACAGGACCATTTAAAGTCACATTAAACTTTTACAGACGTGCACTGAACGCATTAAAAGTAGAAGAAGAAATGTTGATGAATTAAATGTATTCAAAGCAAGCTGTGCTGAAAGATTAGAGGTGCATTTCACCCTGTTCCAGTCAGGAAGTCATGTTTTTCTTTCCATGCACCAGCCAGGGCTTCCTGATGGCCGTTTCCTCTCCAGACTGGCAGTGTTAGCTTCTGTGCTCACTTTCAGCCCCATAATGAAGAAGCTGCCATGTCTTCGTGGACACTGAAGGAATAAAAGACAGTTGAGGAAGTGGTAGCATATTGTGTAACCCTACTTTTTTTCTTCCCCTCACCTTTGCGAAATCTATTTTTCTGCTAGAAGAGGGAAAGATGTGAAGTTCCTGTCTTTGAATGATTCATCCTTTACTACATGGGTGGCCTCTCTGTCCTCCCTCGTGCTGCAGAGTATTGTGCAGCATAGATCTTATAAGTGAGTCTCCACTGAATCAGAGGAAGGAAAGCATCATATTAAACAAAGGTGTATTTTAGGAGCTTGTTTTGCACTGGGATGCTAAACTGCTTGCTACTCAGTAACACCTCACTTTGTCCCTCCATTTGGACAGCATGGACTACTTATCGTCTCCTGGGTGTCGGAGTTCCCATATGAGACAACCTGACTCCGGTAGGTCACGCTTAGAGACTGGACAACACATTGAGATGAAACACTGATGATGATGAACGTTTGAAAGGAATTTTGTTTGAACTCATAATGAAACGACGCCGCAAGTACTGGTTTTGGAGCCAGAAAGGTAAAAACTCAAAGATGTGTCTGCTCTGCTGTTATGGTAAGATTTGAAAACTTTTTCATTTGGATTTTAAACGTGTGTGTGTGTGTGTGTGTGTGTGTGTGTGTGTGTGTGTGTGTGTGTGTGTGTGTGTGTGTGTGTGTGTGTGTAAATGCAAAGATCCCGCTCTGATTTCATCCCCTGCAGCTCCATCATGCATTTAGCTAATCAGTATTTTCTACCAGTATGTTCTGGATCCATCTCCCCTGTTACCCTGCCTCCCAGATAAACCATCCATTATGTGTCTGTGTGCTTTGTGGAAGTACGTTTACACCACAAACAAATTGTCTAGAAAAGATTCCTCTCATCGGCTGCTTTCATGTGTAATTCTATGCTTTTATTAACAGATTGTGACTGCTTAATGTAGCTTTTCATGAGTGTTGGTGTTGATTTGCCATGCTGGTGTAGCGGTCTCTGAGTGAACCGGACTGCTGCTGGGTAGCAGCATGATGGGAAGGCATTTAAATTCACCATGCTGGAAAGAAGAGACTGTTTTGTTCTCAGAGGCCTGGGAACCGTTTCCCCCCTCTTAAGACCCTCTTCCAACCACTTTGGCCTTTTGGCAGCGTCCCCAATGGCCCATTACTCAACTGTGCTCATGTCATAGCTTGCTGGAAATGAGTAAGTGTGTGTAGTTGCTTTGCAGCACTCAGCTGTGCACATGTATTTAGCTGCTTCGTGTTGTTGAAGAGTAGGGTTGAGTCACTCTTCTTAACAGCAGACTGGAGGAAACGGTGTGAAGCTTTCTGCTCCATTCTCACTGGCAGGAAGGAAAAGGCTGGGAACGCCAGGAGGCTTGGGTCTTTTCACCGCGCTCATTGTTTCCATGTGGGAGAGGAGACGCAGCTTTATCAATGCATTTATACTGTATTTATGTCATTTCCTCTAAGATACATCCCAGACAGCGTGTAATTATTGATGTCGATAAGTCTTTCTCAGACATTTATTTGAGGGTTTTCAGTTAATGCAGTTAAAATATAAAGACAAAGTTGTTTAATGTTGTGATAATATGTTAAAATGTTCCTCATTTCAGAGGTGTGATGTATTTAAGTCACCCTGCTGGGGACCTGTCCAGGGTGGCCGACATTTATTTTGAAAATCTTTCCCAGTATAAATGCTGGTAGCATGCACTGCAGGTAGGGTAGGGATGTTCAGTATTGTTTTTTACCCTTAATTTCTGATGCTGATATATTTTGACACTATAAAATCTATGTGGCATCTCTTATGTGTTCATTGTGAGTTAGAGACGCAGTAGATATATAACATGTACATACTGTATAAAGGTATTAAAGATATTTTCTGATACCACATTTAGATGCTGATAATATCAGATATCTCTACTTTTAAGTCATTTTACTTACGCTGAGTGGATTTGCCATGTTTCTCTGTCTTCAGGTTCACTCGTCTTTTCAGAGGATGCTTACAGATTTTTTACGATCATATGAAATATCCTTATGCTAAGCAGATTTTTAAAAATCACCTTCAGCGACAGTGAATGTTTTTATTGTGGACATGTTTGCTTAAAATAGACATTTTCCATCACTGTAAAGTGAAGATAAACTATAAATGAGGTTTATATTTTGATACCTTCTGTATTTTAACTTTTGTTTTGCAGAAAATATTTTTAGATACTGAAAACAGGACCTGTATCTGAGCCCAGTGCAAACCGTGCATAACAAACCTTCTGGGTGTTTACTGGTTTGCAGGGGTTGCAGTGTGATTCCATTAGGATTCAGGAGAAAGTGACTTATTGCCTCAATCAAATCTTCTCCGTTCCAACATGAAGGTGTTGGTGGTGATGGAGGGAAGTCCACCTTAATGTTGACAACATGACTTCTTGTTTGTGAACTCATCCAAGCCTTGCCTCTGTTCGTACGGGAGTTTGTCACATCCAAACACTTGCGCAGTAAGAAGTCCACACTCTCTGTTTCTCCTCAAGTCTCCATGTGGTCCCGCTTCTTCTCGTCATTGTGCAGATGATGGGTGCTGCAGGATCTCGTTGTTATGAAATTCCTTTAGGGTCACGGATGGGTGCAGATGACTTTGTTTGTTTACTACATTTATGCAGAAACCATGAACAGACTGGTGGCCCGGTCCTTTTTTTTTTACATTTAATCTGTGATCGCAAAGATATTCCTTCCATCCAGCATGTTTGTATTATTATGTGGTAAATTCTGCAGCCTTCTTCGGATTCACTGGCTCCTCTCCGGATGGTGGTTCATTTCTTTATTTTTTTCTCCAAACTCCTCAAAGGTCAAACTGTAAAAACGTCTGATTGTGCTGTTTAAAAAATGGTTAGAGGCTCTGAGAGCCTGTGGCAGAACCAGAGTCTGGTTATCGTGTCTGAATAATAACAATAAGGCTAATTTAACACCAGCATTTATGCATGGTGGCGCTCGGTGAAGTCGCTCCGCAACATTTCTCACGTTTTCTGGAGGATACACAATGACTGCTCTTCATTGTTTGATATTTTTCTCATTAATTCTGACAGGCTTCTCTACTTTTTATCCACACCTCTACATCTCCCTACTGATCCCCTTGTCCTGCTACAGCAAAGTAATTGCATGACGCTCAAACGGGTTTGCACGTGATGAGAGATGCGACAGATTTAGCTGAGACGCAGATAGTTGCTCAGGTCTACTTAACACATACATTGTGTGTGTAGCTCAGGGGAGAATTCTCCTGTGTCTGCAGCAGAGAAACGTCAAGCTTGACGTGATGTTTTGACGATGCCTTTAAGCACATCTGAATTCATTCCTGCAACCCTGGTGTGTTTCTGTCACCTGGATGTGTCAGAGGGTGGGTGGATGTGAGCCGGGTACGGTGCTTTCACATCCTGTTGCTTTCAGCATATTTAAACTCAAGGCTTAGAGCTAAATCAGTGTTTCCTTCTCTACCCCACATTATATTTATTTTATTAGATCAACACAACAGTTTTTCTTCCTGCTCATCTAGAAGGGCCTTTACTGTCGCAGCATTTTGCTTGTCGCAGCAGGAAGAGCACACAGGTAATGCAGGAGGCGTTTGTTTCAAGTGGTTTTCCAAACCATGACAGTGACTGTGCCAGAAACAGGACAAGAACTGAAACTTTGTGTGTAATTGATTCTGTGGCACACAGAACATGTCTGACAGGAAGAAAAGTATGAGAAAGCCTGTGAGGTGACAATAATTGAGTGTTGAGCAAGGTAATGCAGGTGATCCTGTTTGAAACATGCACAGAATAGTAATTCAGCAGGCCGATGACGTCTGTTCTTACATTCTTTTGGAGCTGCTTTGACACAACACATTCATTGTTTTAGCTGAGAGTCAGTGAAAAATCAATGCTCCATCGAAGTGGCGCTCGGTTCAATGACCTGGACTTTTACAAGATTAGCAAACACGTGTGAACTGTGCATACATTCACACACACGTACACATTTTCTACCCCAAACATGAAAATAATTAACTACTTATCAGCATCAGTGATCCCTTTTAGCTCTTTGTTCTTTCTGTCTGCATCATAGTGGGGTTTAGTCTGTGTGCTCACTGCATGGGAGATGAGAAAGATAAGGTGGGTAATGAAAGCATTCAAGCGCCTCCCGCTTCTGGTGTTTATCCCACCCCCTCTCAACTAATTGTTTAATCAATTTAGGGTTTAGATTAACTATTTTCTGGCCATGTTATTACCTCTCATGCAGTGAGTGTGGATTTTCAGCAGATTCAGGATTTCTGATGTGTGCTCCTGCTGATTACAGGAATCAATCCAGGCTGCTTTGTGTCTGGGACTCTTTGGTGTTCTCATGACAAATGTGTTGTAGAGATACGGCCTCTGCACCTTGTTGTGCTCTTGTAGCTTTTGCACGCACATCTCTGTCAGCATGTTTGTGTCATTCATCTCGGACCTTCTTATGTTTATCACCATGAAAGGAGGGTTAATGAAACAGCAAGGACTCTTATACAGTGGGCATGCCAAAATGTGGACATGTGCATGCATTTTAAGTGATGTGAATTTAATTAATAAAGTATGTGTAGGGGGATGCTACCTTCATCCTCGCATTTAAAGATGTGATGGTTAATGGTCTGAAGCCATGGTGCTCTCCGCCCCTCTCCTTTTCTCCAGCCCACAAAAAGAAGAAAGAGATGATCATGGAAGAGGAGTAAATTAGTGTAACAGAGATGTAGGTGGGTGTGGTATAGAGACAGGAGAGATGATGGGAGGAAGGGAAAAGGCCAGCTGCAGCCATAAGGAGATGGAAAAGTGTGAGGTGGGATGTGTGCTTGTGATGAGTGGGAGGAAGGCAGTGAGAAAGTAGACAGAATGAAATATTTGTACATGATTAAAATACATGTTTTAAGGCTTGTTAAAGGTTAAAGGAAGTTTTAAAAAATGTATAGAATTATAAAAATATAAACGACTTCCTTGTGAAAATGAGGCAACAGTTGCATCACTGTGGTGTTGTGCAGTACGCAGAGCCAAGTGCTACAAGGAACAACACTGCAAACAAAGCCAACATCATTCTCATGATGAAGAGGAAAGAGTGTTGCTCTGTTTATAGACTAAATAACATGCCAAGCGAAGCATCCATTCTTCCTGGTGAGGTCAATGCATTATTACAACAGTGAGCACTGCTGGGATTTGACAAATGGATCTCAGCTTCCGGACTCTTTGGCAGGCTTCCCACAGCAGGTGAGAAAGTACATTTTTAATCTAATTTACTCATTTAAAATACTTTATCCCTCAGCTGTCAAGTTAAAAGGATGTGCATACAACTACAATCTGCATGCACCCTGCCTGTTTCTGTAAAACTCTGATGACTTTCAAATGATGGAAAGTTAAAGAAGTCATGCAACAAAGATTCAGTTAGGTCAATTTTACCTGCAGCATGAGTGTAGTGCTATGAGCTGAGAAGAAATACGTCCTGTGCTTGTTTTAAGTACAAAATGCATCAGGAGAAAGGTAAAAGCTATATATTTCACACAGATAGGCCTTTTCTAAAGGCAGAACTTTGCCGCTGTGAGTCGGCCATCACACACCTCACACCGTGTGCAGCCTGCGTTTGGTTGTGTTTCTGAAAAAGATAAACATTGTGCTCATGTTGCTTGACAACATCTAGACATTAGCAACAGCTTATACACTGCTACATCATAGGGTCATTCCAGCAAGTGCAGGCCACTTCCAGGTTGCTAATGGAAATAAGTGGTTCAGTCCTGTTACCGATATTTTTTCTGTTACAGATATTTTGTCCTGTTACCGATACTCGGTCTGTTACCAATATTTGTCCTGTTAACGATACTCAGTCCTGTCAAGATACTCGGCCATGTTACAATACTTGGTCCTGTTACCAATTTATGTCCTGTTATGATACTCAGTCATATTACAGATATTTGGTCCTGTTACCGATACTCAGTCCTGGTACCGATATTATTCCTTTTATCGATATTTGTCCTGTTATAGATATTTAGTCCTATTACAGATATTTGTCTTGTTACCGATATTTGTCCTGTTATTGATACTCAGTCCTGTCAAGATACTCGGCCATGTTACAATACTTGGTCCTGTTACCGATATTTGTCCTGTTGCGATAATCTGTACTGTTTCCGTAACAAGACTGAGTTTTCGGCATAAAGTCAGCAAAACTATGAAGCATAACTTCATGGGATCCTTGCTAATAACATGAGGAAACGAAGCGCAGTCACTCAAAATGTCTGCCTTCAGAATGAACAGCTGATAATTCATCATTTATGAATGACAACAGTTTGCTGCGACGGATATCTTTTATACAATTTTTACTATAAACAAGTATACAGAAAAATGAGTGGTTAGTTTTGGTCTTCATGTGGGCTTCAGAAGATCCACCTAATGCTGCTTCTTGTCCTGCATGTGACCTTTAACATGAATCAGGAGGGTCATGTGTTAAGGTAACAAGACTGAGTTAAAACCAAGGACGGGACTAAAATGAGCATTTTTACCCAAATAAAATACTGATAAAAAAAATTCTTGTACAGGATGGATAGAGAAATGAAATACTACAGATACTACTAAATTAGAATCAGGATTTAATAATTATATTTTATTCTATAGTATGATGTTACAGAGTGAGGAAAGGTGGGAAATGAAGTGTTTAAGGTGCTTGTAGGGGGTTTTAATCATCTTCAGGGCAGAACATGAACTTTACTGTTCATTTTCATCTGCATTTATACATAAAGTTTCCTAGGTATGGAAATGGCACCCATTCAGCAGAATGGCTCATAAATAAGTTGCTTGTGTAAGTTCTCTGTTCTCTCTCTGTTATTGAGGAAATGCTAACTTGGATGGGAGGGGAACAAAACAACCAAGAAGCTGAAGGCAGATAAAGATTAGGAATAAGAGCTTGATAAATGATCACCACAAATGCAGAATCTGGCAGAAAACAACTGAATCTGGATGTGAGTAATGACTGATTGCAAGCAGATGTGGATGCAGCAGATAATCAGCTAAACTCACAGCAGGTGCCATAGAGGCAGATATAAATCAGCTGATTAGACAAACTACTTTGCATCATTTGTGTTTGGAGATACAAGGCAACATGGCTTCTGTTTGTGCTTCAAAGAAAAAAAAAAGTAGTTTTGATGTTTCAGATACAAAACTGATCACTCACTTCCAGAAATCAGCATGTTCCCAGAACATCCCATACGAGCCAGCTTCAGTGATGCCACATGTAGCTTTTTAACCCTGCAGGAATAACATGGCAGTCGCTGTTAAAGTGCATTTAATTTACAGCTAACAGGATATGAACAGAAGAACTCTTAATGCATTGATCTTGGTTGCAGAAGGTTAAGGCAGGGCTTATCTTAGGTGCAGGGGCATTGAGTATTTCTCACACCAAGATGTGGTTTTTGTGGATGCATGCTTGTTTGTGTGCTCAGTGCATGAATTTAGTGCTAGTAAGCTGAACGTATATGTGGCCTGCACCTGAATGACAGGAACCCTGCGTATGTGTTTACGCACTCACAGCGTGCAGGTCATACAGTGAATGCATAAATCAGCTGATTCTTCACGGTCTTCATTGTCACCATGGAAACGGCATCTCAGCAACAAAAATATGGCAGTTTGTAAAATGTTAGATTTGCTAGCAGGGTTTTCTCTGAGAAACATCTGAATAAATCTAAAAACCATATGTAGTTCATTTAAATTTTTAGAATTAATAATTGAGAGAACAACGATGTGGGACTGTAGTGCCAAATGTTAAAATATCCAGATAAATGGGAAACTGACAGCATGATTCCCACCATCATGCAAGTGTTGAGTCTGACTCACCTGGATCAAATTAATGGGTAATTCCCAGACTGAACATCAAGCTTTGCACACATCTTCTAATTAAGTCTGATGTATGTCAGGTGCGTTGAAGCAAGGACATTTAAAACCCTTGCAGGACTGTGGTACTAGAGCACCAGAGTTTCCTACCTCTGGTATTCTCACATATTCTGCACCAGTGTTTGCATGTTGCTATGAGCTGTGAGAGACTGCCTTTAGTATCCTCACCTGTCACTTTGAGTTAGAACATAAAGTGCAGTTCTGAATCAGTGTGTCAGGCCCAAAGGCCAAATTTACCACCAATGTCTTTTCGATGTGGGTTCTCGCTGCTCATCACAGCTGCAGCTCTACAGAAATACATTTTAAATGCACATTAGCAATACGGGGATTCATGGAAGTTTGTGCAAGTTTTAGCAAAAAATCTGATTTTTATTTTAGGAAGTTTGAAGACACAGAATTTGCTCCCAGTGTGTTTCAGCACGTTTTATAAGTGGAAACACTCTTTATAAAAGGGAATTCAGTTACTTGAGGTTGCAGATTTTTCTAGAAATGTTCTTCTGACTGATGTGTTGAACATGGTGGACACCCAGTTTGTGTGATCCCAATTAAACCAGCTGTTTCTTGGTGGAAAATCAATAGATTTTTCTTATATATTTAAATGGGTAGCTAAAAAAAAAAAGCAGGATCAGCATAAAGCAGTCTTCAGATGCCTTTTTTAATCTTTTTTTGTAATGTTATGCTTTAGAGTTTTCTTCATTGTTTGATTTCTTAGCTGATTTTAGAAGCAGAAGGTGCAATTTGTTCTATTCTCTGCTGCTTTCAGGCTGCCTCTAAGCATCGATGACCATCCAACCCAGTAACCCGTCCTACCTTTTAGCAGGATGTAACACCATCCAAACCTACAAAACACCGTGTTTAAAATAATTAGCTCCTCTTAGATTATAAATGTGTGAGGCTTGATGACAGGTTTTTGAGGTTTATCCTTTTTGTACCTTGTCATATTTATTCTAAATATTTTGTAAAGGCGTCGAATGAGTGCATACCTTCTTATATAATACTTTAGTGTAACACACACACACACACACACACACATAAAACACACATACACTCCAGGCTGCCCAGAAGCACATGCAGAAAGCACACTGCTGGTAGTGAGTTCTGGATGTAGTTATTGCTTTCTAGTCCCTCCACTCACTAATTACTGTGTTGTATGATAAGGTGTGTGTGTGTGTGTGTGTGAGAGAGAGAGAGAGAGATGAAAGAGTTAGCAAGTCCTTTCATGTTGCTGCTAAAGAATATTTGACTTTAATGGCTTAACAAATAAAAAATGTATAATTTTTATTATGACTGTGGTAAATTCATAAAGATGAAATTAAAGATCAATAAGGAACAAATGTTCAGCAAAGGGACTAAGGAGGGAAGGAAAGGAAGGAAGGGCTGGATGTATAAAGAGGGGAGATGAGAATGGAGGTCAGGGCTGTAGATGCACTCAGATCGTGCTGGATAATGGAGTTAAACCTCCTTTCTTTCACGTTGAGCTTGCTGTTGGTGGATTAGTAAAAGCATCTTGCTGTTCGTCAGACGCGTTTCCTCCTGAAGCTTGTGAAAGTAGCACCACCCTTTTTATTCCACCTCAGCACTCATCTGCACCGCAGGACAATGTCTTTGACAGGTTTACCAATTTAACAAGTGCAGTTTGTCATCATGCTGACGCCTTAGACAACCACAGCAACGCCATCTATATTCTGCAATGCAGCCGAGAGCGCTGGGTGACAGGGGGCTCGAGAGAGAGACTCAAATAACACAACAAAATATTGTCACCCTTTATGTGCTTTTACATGTAAGCTGATATTTTGCTTTCATTTTCAGCCAGATGCCCAAGCATATCTGCATGTTTCCATGGTGATATCTGCTTTCTCAGCCTTGCAGAATCAGCTCAGAACTCATGATGTGTTA
>JBAMIG010000010.1:25605387-25620917 GCA_037177335.1 Kiunga ballochi
GCAAACTGGATCTGGAGGGCACACTGCAAATGTAGCGGAAACATTTCTCACTAATGCTGCAAATAATCACAAATCTGTTATTCATGATGGAAAATGTTCCTAATGGGATTGTCTGTATCCGCGTGCCAGATGAAGACCACCTCAGACCCTTAATGGCTCAAACCAAACAGACACAGCACCTTTTTTCTGCTTGCATGTGTGTGTCCTGCTCTGCTCCACAGCAGGTTCACTGCATGTAGTTTATCCACATGTCAGCCAGGAGCTTTTATTTCTGCATCTAACCAGTGACTTTAATAACACATGTTTCTGTTGGTGTGCACCTAAAACTAAAACTTGAAACATATCAACTCTGGGACCATTTGACTCCATATACGGATGTTTGACTCACTACGCTGCTCCGTGAGGGCCCATGTGTGCACATTATGTGAGGTCAGACAGAGGTGGATTTAGGTGACTGTAAACACTGCCTGTCTGTGTCAGACGCTCTGTTTAACCTGTCTGCCTGCTCTGACTGAACCAGTACCATCTGTGGCCAGCTGGTTGGGTGGAAATCTCACGGTTGCTGGTCATTAGTTGGATCAGCTGATGTGTCCGACACATTCAGGGTGGTACGCAGGCCTTTTTCACAATTTGCTCAGCTTGCTGTGAAAGCATGCAACAAAGCTGGGTCTTTGGATTTTAGAGAGAAATACCTGTAGCTACAGGAACAGCAAGCAGCATCCACACACACACGCACACACACACACACACACACGAAAGCTCAAACTGACCAATGGAGAGACGTGACCCTTCCAGCTGTGAAGGTGTGAATAATGAAATATTCTTCCCAGATGCTGCTAATGATTAATTTTATCTACAAATAAAGCTACAAAGCTTCTCCTTCATCAAACGAAATGTCTCATAAATACAGAACATTATCTGAGCTTAGCAGCTATAACACGTGTTATCATAAATCCATACATGTAAATAGTAAGAAATGTCTCCGTAAGGCAGTTTTATGTGCAACCACCGTACGTCTGGGAAGAATTTGTCCTCACAGTTGTGCATTGTGTCTTTGTTTCTGTGTCCTTCAGCTGTAGGCAGCAGCCCGGCAGGCGACCACAGCAACGTGTCCACTGTGCAGGCGTGTCTCAGTCGGGCAGCTAACAGGACCAGGGGAGGGGTCAATGGAAGAGGATCTGGCAGCAGACCCCAGCTGCAGTCTAAACCTCAAGGTGCATATCAGCAAGTCAAATGTTCTTTATATTATAATAATAAGCATGTCTGCACTGGCTGTGTTTGTGTAAGCCATGAGATTCGTTACCTTTTATTTAAGCTGAGTTAATGATTTGACACAGATAAGAAAGAAAACAGGGCTTCATTGTTTCTTCTTCTCTAAATCAAATAGGAAGCTTAAACCTGAGATATGTGGAGGAAAGTGAAGCCCTTCAGTTACTCTCGTTGGTTTCATATTGGATATTAAATACAGCATATGGGTCACGTTGGAGGGCCTCTACTGCCCCCTGCAGCTCCAAACTGCAGCTGCAGGGACACATCTCGTGTGGAAATCATCAGGCCTTGTGTTAAAAAAAATTCCCCCTGTCTGGTCTTTCAGTGCCTCCAAAGCCAGTGCACCTCCAGAGCCCAGTGACCCCACTCCCACCCCCACTGGGTCACATGCAGAAACCACCACTCAGACCCGCTATGGAGGAGGGAGGAGGGAAACCCGGGGCTCCGACCCGAGCCAGGGACAAACCCTCCAAAGTGTCCGACCTGATCAGCCGCTTTGAGGAGAGCAGGTACTGATTCCCAGTTCTTTTTCTTTACCTTACTGGTGACCAGTAACTGGACATGTTCAGTGGAGGACGAGCTGAGCAGTGATGGGATTTCTGTAGGAAATCCTTCAGGGTCTCGTTTCTTAGTGAAACTCCAGACATTTCACGCTGTATCTGGGACCTGCTCTGCCGTTTGCACGGTGCGTTTGTGTCCCTTCGCAAACATCGTGCAAACGGCAGTGCAATCCCATCCTCTCACTCAGGTTTGTTGTAATCAAAGTAACGGAAAATGTTTGCCTTCTGACATTTTGCACTGAAGCTATTTCAATGATAAAAAGCAGAAGTGTCTCAATTATAGCTCTGACTCGATGATTGTACCTGAGCAGAGAGCACTGGAGAGAGAGAGAGCTAGTAGAGATTAGTGTGTGTGTGGGTGTGTGTGCCTGACAAGCCAAGCGTTAGCGAGGGGATGAAAGGAGATTTGTGCAGACGAGGGGAAACACAGCTCCTCATTCAGGCTTGCTATGGTGAGAGGAAACCCCAGCAAGTGAGTTGAGATCTCTTCAGGACTCTCTCCTCTGCAGTCGCTTTAAGCAACAAGGTAACTTCAGTTTTTAATCTGTTTGAACTGAATTTTCTACTTCTAATGTATCATGGAGATGTCCTTTCTGTAGCCTCCTGTGAGCTTTGGTCCAAGCCATGCAGGTTTAAGTCGTAGCTGCAGCCATGCTTCTGTGGAAGAGGCACAACGGGGCTCTTGACCCACCAGCTTGTACAGTTGCATCAGAAAAGAGTATTCAGTCTGCAGCAGTAGCAGTCATCCTCTACTGCAGTGTCCCGCTGCCACATTTCCAGCATTCACTGAAAACACAACTGCAACATTGATCAAAATTCCCAGCTTTCGTCACACCTTTTATGTCATTTCCCAGCATGAAACAAGGTTAATCAGTGCAGTCTGGTGCATCTTTCTCCTCCAGACGGGCTGCAGGGATTACCACTGAAATGGCACTGAAAGAAGGGAAAGGCACACAGCCTCTGAGAGCAGAATTAGCCTCCTAATAAACTAATCTGATTCACATGGCACTTGGCTAGCTTTACACAGCCATAATGGGAGTGAAGCTGCTCTTCATTCTGGTGGAGTTCAGCTTGTTTTTTAGCTGTTTCGGCGCAGTTTGTGTGCTTGGAGGAACCATTTGTCTCATTTAGTCTTATCACCTAAACAAGGTAGCCTTTCCCCTGAAAGATCCCGTATTGAGTTGTTTCACATAAATACAGTCCAGAACGGATTCAGAGTGCTTCACCAGCCCATTGTTCCTCTATTTGTACACACTTCCTGTTTCTTTGGGTGCAGTGACGCTCGTTACATCAGAAAATGTTTCGCCTGCCTGTAAAGGTTATATTGGACATAGAAGCAGCCAGACGCGGTCTTATTTGATGTGCTTTGCTTTTGGGATGTCTGGAAGAGAGCGGCTGTGAGATGTCACACAGTGGCTTCTGTTGCTGCTTGTTGCTACTGCAGGAGGTCCGGACAGCCATTCACAGGGGGAAACAGCTGCACTGACTGCTGGTACAGGATGTAGAACAGCTGAATTGTGACATTGTGTGTGCATGTGTGTGTGTGTGTGTGTGTGTGTGTGTGTGTGCTTGCTCATCTAGCTTCCATTCTCATGCTGTATTTTTGCTTTAACCATTTCGTTCTGCAGAAAAGGTGCTTGCAAAGCTTGTGGAGAGCAGGTTGTCCATGTTAGAAAGTAGGGCAGCATGTACCTCTCGGGAGTGCTATTTCTCCTGCCTCTTCATTACTTTACCTCGTTTCTGTCTTTGTTCACACTTCCTCTCTGTAGCAGCAGCAACGCAGGGCAGCCTGACGTTGGCTCATCTCCTTGGCTTTATTTTTAACTCTCACACTGACTTACAAAAAGCCTCCACCAGCTACAACGCCAAGCACTCCGACAACCACAGCATGAGTAGCTAACAAACCTCCTGTAATCTTTGTTTTTATAATTTGTGAGTTTTTCTTTTCTTTTTTTTTTTCGAAGGGAAGGTCCTTATTTTATTCCTTCTGTCCTCTCACTGAGCTAACACACTTCCTCCTTTGCCTTTTGTTCTCTTCCTCCAGCAATACGGACAACAAGAAAGACTCCTCACCGCTGAAACATATCAACAAAGCTTCCAACTGCAGCCCGGTTCACCGTGCCCTCCCGAGGACGGAGGCCAGCAGGATTCCTGAGAAGCCCCCCAGCACGCAGGATGCCCAGCAACCAGCAGCTAATGGAGTGCTAGTGCAGATGGAGCAGGACAGGGAGAAGGAGGAGAAAAGTGAAAACAGTGTGAGGACAGAGACTGCTGGCCTGGTGAATGGAGATATGGGAAGCACAGAACAGAATGATGATCATTCACCTCCACATGCCGGCAGAACGGATGCAAAGCAACACACTGATAAGGACAGTGAGACTAAAACAGAAGGCAAGGAGAGGAGTGAGGAAGGGAGCACAGACCATAAGGTGTGTACATTACACTGTTACATGCATTTCTACCCCTCAGTTATCATGCAACCATATGTGGGGGATTCTCCCCCCTTGTGTCATGGATTTAGAGCCTGACAGACTTTCTTTTAGCTCTGGTGTTTTCTCAGTGAAGTGTCCAGAGTAACCGTATGAGGACAGAGTAGCTGCAGAGGAAGTCTTCTGTTCCTGACGAAGGTCACTTCACGTGAATCCTCAACAGATCAGTTTTTACCCAGAAGCCCCATGGGAACCGGTGGTGCCAGCTGTTGTTTAAAAATATCTCCGGTTCAGATCCGACTCCGTCTTCTCGGGAATGAAAGCAGCTTTACAGCCTGACGGCATGAAAAAGGAAGACTCAGTCATGCCAAAGGTTGCAGCTCTGGTTTCCATGCCTCCAGGGGAAGATCCTGGGTTTTTACTTGTTTGTTCGGGTATTTTTGTCCTGCTGCATCAACTTAGACTTTATAAAGATGACAGGTTTTGAGCTACAGGATCTTAAATTAACCATAATTCAACTGATATACAAACAGTCTGGTCTTCGTTGGTGCTATTTGGACCAACCTGCCCTAACCAAACCTCTAGTAGCAGGTATAACTGTCTATTTAGCAGCAGCTAACGGCAGCTAGCAATGCCGTGGCAAGTTTTTCACAGCATGTTTTTATCAAAGCAGGGAAGATGTTTCAATAAAAACACAGAGGAAATGCTCAAAAGGCAAACAGCTCATACATTTTTTTAATGTAAAAAGTCAGTTTTTCTGCTGATGGGCAGCTGGTTTAATCTCCTCTGTGTGGAACATAAGACGGGTTTCCATCATGCTGAGCCAGGTTTTCAGGTGGAAATGAGACTTTGGGGTGGAATGCATCTCAGGGGAATTTTGTGCAGCAGTTCCATCTATAAAAAATAAAGTTTTGTGCAACCATGCATCGTTTGTTCACAGTGGACAAACTGAATGTGGAGAAGGTACTAAAAAGGTGTGAGGGGTTTAGCCTTGCACTACCTGGGCAAAAGGTTGTGATGTGTTCACTGACTCCAACCTGAGATCTGAGGGTTCATGTCCCATTAATAAATCACAAAATAAGTTCTGTGAATTAATATGATTTGTGAATATATACCACAGACTGATCCATGAACAGGATTATTTACTTTTAATGCTTTTTTCTGATTTAATTAATGAATATTTTTATTTCAGTTCAGCTTTATCATTTTAAATCCACATCAGCTTATTTTATCTTAACTGTGTTCATACAGGCTCGTTCATAAAAACAGGTGTGGTTAGCACACTGCATTACAAACTTTCACTTATTTCTGTCTGAAAATCATAAGGACCAGGCTGCTAACTGGAAACAAAGAGATAAAAAATACTAATTACCTCTAAAATAAAGTGTAATTAGTGTCAATCGCTCCTTTACGGCTGCCTAAGTGGAACATTAATGAACCTGTACTGTAATATATTCAACTGAGCCTGATTCTTTGTGCATCAGTGCTTATTTCAGGATAAAAATCTGCCTTTTCTGGAGCAGGAATGCACATTTGAGGAAAAAGCATGGTTGACTTCATCATTATCCGTGTTTATATGGCAGTAAATAATGAGGAAGCATAAGTGGCTGGTTGCTTTCAGGTCGCATTAAGAGGAAGATATCTGTGTTGTGCTGGAATGCAACACCAGCTCATGTGATGATTGTCTATGAAGATAAAGGCTTCCCACCTGAAGCTTTACAAACCTGTGTATTTGTCTGATTTGGTGTCATTTCCCATCGTCCATATTTTCATTTCCTGTTCTAAGTGCCTCCACCTCTGCACACACACATGCACACTTCTCCTCAGCACGGTGTGAATGACACTCACCAGTCAGACGTTCAGTTGTTCAAAACTCCATTTTCCATCAGGCTGACCCCAAACAGACGAGGGGTCCATGAGGAGTGTGTCTGACATCCGTGTTGTGGATGCACGCTGGCTCTGCGCACTCTGCTCTGCATTGGATGTTTAAACAAGCGGTCAGAAGTCAAAAAGGAACTTTGAAGTTGCACTTTCAAATGAGCAAGATGTGGGAATGGGGTTAAAATGCACAACTATGCACTTCATGTCCTCACTTCTCCTTTACTACCAGCTCCATCCCCGTGCAGTCACCATATGAGATAGCTTTAAACCAGAGGACCACATTTTAGTGGACTCTGAAAGCATCGTGATGCTGCCCACAAACTGTGGAAATGTGTCTCCATCCAGCCGTTCTGATTCATGTTTCCCGCCTTATTTAGGCCCAACACTTCCCAACCAGTTAGTCTCATCACTGTTTTCTCTGTTTTCAGGAGACAAATGAACAGAAGCTGTTTAAAATTGCCAGCGAGCTCTTGCAGACGGAGAAGGCCTATGTGGCACGACTTGATCTGCTGGACCAGGTGAGGAGTTCCCTCATCTGCATGATCCTTTTCTGTTTTCTGACTCCAGCATGTAGCACGTGCTTGACACCTCCTTGTGTGGTTTGGCAGGTTTTCTGTGCTCGGCTAATGGAGGAGGCAAATAAAGGAACTTTCCCTGTGGATGTGGTGAAGAACATCTTCTCCAACATCTCCTCCATCAACGCTTTTCACAGCCAATTTCTGCTTCCAGATCTGGAGAAACGCATGGGAGAATGGTGAGCTTCTGCTGGAAGATGCAACATTTAACATATTTACCTCTCATAACGCTGATCAATGAGGCTTTTCTCATAGTTTTCACATAAACATGCAAACTGCAATTGATCGTTTTTCTATAGAGACTATATGTGAGCTTACATCTAGTAACCTTTTCCTCCAGGGCCTCCACACCTCGCATTGGTGACATTCTGCAGAAACTCACACCCTTCCTCAAAATGTATGCTGAATATGTGAAGAATTTCGACAAGGCCATGGAGCTGCTCAAACAGTGGACCGATCGCTCGCCTCAGTTCAAAGCCATAATTAAGGATATACAGGTACGGGCAGGAATCAGAATCAGTATTACACCTGTAGCGCTGGTAGCAGGATGGCAGATTCAGATTACAAACACGATCCAGGAGTGAATGACGGTTAGGCACGAGGACATTGGGGGAAAATGTAATCTCTTGGTTTATATTTGGACAGAGTCAAGAAGCCTGTGGCTGTCTGACGCTTCAGCATCACATGTTGGAGCCGGTGCAAAGAGTCCCTCGATACGAGATGCTGCTTAAAGACTACCTGAAGAAGCTGCCGGGGGATGATCCTGACCGGCGAGATGCAGAAAGTATGTGCAGAAAAAAACCTCTCCCTGTCGTTTTGTCTCAGCTGAGTTGTATCAGGGTTGTTTTCTTCCTGTTTCAGAATCATTAGAAATTATCGCCACGGCGGCGACTCACTCCAACAGCGCCATACGGAAATCTGTGAGTGAGATGCAGGTTTTCCTCTTTTCTTTTAGCCAGAAGCTCCCAAACCCTCCCATCCACCTAAATAAAACCTTTTTTATCGTCCAGGAGAATTTAAAGAAGCTGATGGAAATCTATGAGATGCTGGGAGAGGAGGAGGACATTGTTAACCCCTCTAATGAGTTCATCAAGGAGGGCCACATCCTAAAGCTGGCAGCCAGGAACACCTCAGCCATGGAGAGATACCTGTTCCTGGTGAGTCTCTGCTTATTGAAGGACACTGCAGGGAAATCTGCTGAGGAGACTTTACCTGCACCAGGAACACCTGCATGGAGTGATTTCCTATTAGCTTGCACTCACAATGTGTCCCACCTGCACAATTCAGATTACCTGCAGCTGATCCAGCCGCCTCACATCTGTTGCTCACCTGCAAGCTCGTGTTTTCTCCTCCTGCAGTTCAACAACATGCTGTTATACTGCGTGCCGAAATTCAGCCTGGGAGGGCCCAAGTACACAGTGAAGACGCGGATCGGGATTAATGGCATGAAGGTCCTGGAAACAGTCAATGAGGATTACCCTCATACCTTCCAGGTGTCGGGCAAGGAGAGGACGTTGGAGCTACAGGCCAGGTATTTAGGAAACCTCTTTTAAAGGAATCGGTGCCGCAAAGCTTGGAAATAACCAGCTGCTGTGTTGGTTTTCTTTACTTTTGCAACATTTTAAAGCTTTTTTTCCTCCTCAGCTCAGAGCAAGATAAGGCAGACTGGATCAAGGTACAGATACCTCTATCCAATCATCCATTTCATCTCAGCTTGCAGATAAAGTGACTCATATTTGATGTTATTCGTGTCATCTGTCAGGCTTTTCGGGAAACCATCGAGATCTTCCAGCAGAAAAATGAGACATTCAGGAATGCTCTGAAGGACGTTGAAGAGGTTTCGGTTAGTGTCACAGTCCAAACCGGTCTGAGTGAAACTGCCAGCAGAAGGAAGCGCCACTGTTCTCACCGTTTCCTTTTCTTTGCAAACAGAAAGCAGAGTTAGGGAAACGGGCCCCTCGCTGGATTCGTGACAACGAAGTGACCATGTGCATGAAGTGCAAGGAGCCTTTCAATGCTCTGACACGACGGAGACACCACTGCAGAGCCTGCGGCTATGTAAGTCATCCTGCCTCCACATTTACCTTCTGCAGCATCAGAGATATTACCAAGAACTGCAGATGGGTCAATGCATTCAGAGCTGATGTGCTGTTACTGCACACATAAAAGGGATTTATACCTCTTTATCCTGTAAAGTGGTCAGATAAAGCCTTTCTGATGGAACAAGAGGCAAACGGAGGTGTTTGTTCAACCTTGCAGGTGGTATGCTGGAAATGCTCAGACAACAAAGCCCCGCTTGAATACGACGGCAACAAGACCAACAAAGTCTGCAGAGACTGTTATTCCATCCTGATGGGAGAAGAAGTTACAGAGAAGAAGAAGGGCATTCTCGAGGTGACGTTTGGATTAATATTGTTCTTACAACCTGAATGTTTTTAGCTGTTTCTGCACGCTCACCAAAAGGAAGCAGGAATGAGCAGAAATGTGATGGATTAGAGCCGTTTCTCTCTGCAGATCGAAGCGGCCAAGTTCACAGACAGCAGCATCATGTGTGGCTTCCTGCAGCACTCTGAGAAAGGCAAGCTCTGGCAGAAGGTTTGGTGCGTCATCCCTGAGAAGGAGTGCCTGGTTCTCTACCTTTACGGAGCTCCACAGGTAAAACAGCAAAGACACGAAGCAGCAGATGTTTCTCCAACAACCGGTGACATTCTCCACCTTTTCTTTCAGGACGTGAAGGCCCAGTGTACCGTCCCGCTGCTGGGATATTCTGTGGCTGACAGCACAGACGTCCCAGCCAGCTTCCGCCTCTCCCAGTCCAAGTCCGTGCACAACTTTGCAGCCGAGACCGAGGAGCTGAAGCAGCGGTGGCTGAAAGTGATTCGAGTGGCGGTGACGGGAGAGGTGCCAGAGCGGCCGCAGGCCAACGGCAGCAGCGTGATGGACAACGCAGAGGAAGCCAGTCCCGACAGCACATAAGCAAAGTTTCTCCTCCACGCAAACTGCTGCGAAGTCGTTCAACATCCAAACTGCTGTTGGATTATTTCCTGTGGATGGGGTGTGTAGGTGTGTGCTACACACACACTCCTCTCTGTCATTAAAGACACAGTGGAACAGTTAGTGCTGGATAAGCTCCCTTTCCTTTTCTTTTGGCTGTTCCTGGATTTCCTCCTGCTAGAGCTGTGCTGGATTACCGAGACATTTCTGGCACAATCAACACTATAGAGCGGAGAGCGTCAGGATCCATGGCCTCCTCAGGACAGCCTGAGCTCGTGTCCTGCAACATGCCCCGCTGAGCATGGAAACAAAATGAACTAAGTCTGCTGGTGCTGTAATTCTATTTGTACAGGATACTTTCCTTTGTTCAGAAAGGAACATTTGTGTTTTATGTACAGAAATTAGTCGAGTTGTTCGTTTCTATAGAAAGCAAAAACATCTACGTATGATATATTTACAGTATTTTCCCCTTGTTCTGAAATAATTCCTCATGTGGAAAATGATGGTGTCCTTTCTTTGCAATAATTTACTTTATAAAGAAGCAGGACGTGTAAAAACTGTCATGCGAAGGATTTTCTTTGTCATAAATTAAATTTATTCTGCATATTGTTCTTAAATTAAAATGTAAAGTTCTTATCATCTTATTTCAGAGTTTCCTTTTTTACTCAGAGCGATACTAAAAAGTTCAAAGTGGAGTTAAAGCATTGAAAATGGGATTTATTCTCATTTATGCAGCCTTTTGGCGTGCACAGAAGCTAATTTGGGACACACACAAACCATCATTGTCTTCATGTGGATTTTTTCTTTTCCGATGCAAAAGCAAACAATCCGACAGCGAGCTGGTGTAAATGTGTTTTTATGCTGTAATTATTATTATTTAAAGTAATTTATATAGTATGGCAAGCATGAGATGTTGGGCGTAGCACAGATGTCTCTGCGCTGGAAACCTTTCTTACTTTTCTAACTTTGTGTTTTCTTGTGAAAGTCAGCGATGGCCAACAGTGCTTAAGGGGAAATGTGCCTATTTTTCCATATTTTCACCATGATGTGCTCCTGTACCTGCCTCCTAGTGCTCACATCTGTCCACCGCTTTGAGCTTCTTCCCGTCTGCAGTATTCAAATTATGGAAATAATAATAAGTAAACAAATGAAAAAAGCACAAAAGGTTTGTTAGATCTGAATGTAAATGCAGATTTTTACATGTCCTCTCATCCCCGCCCCAAAGGTTTGCGGATTTATGCACTTTATAGTCTAAAAGTGTATCTTCTAAGAAATAAAATAAGATTCAGGATCTGACTATGTGTTCTGTTTGTTGCCTAAAGCTTCTGCTGCTTTCACAGCTTCTTGTTTTGGTTCCTTCTTTTGCTTCTAAATAAAACATTTGCATTACAGCTCAACCAGAAGCGCCGCTGTGGCCGTTTCTAACAAGTGCTTGATGCTTGACAGTTAGTCTCGTTGTATAGTGGGGTAAATTATTATTATTCTAGCCAGAGTGGGACCTGTGTGTAATCCCAGTGGTAGGAAGCAGCTATCATGGTGAGCAGGTGTTGGCCCAGTACCCGTATGGGAGCATGTACTTTTACCATGCAAAGGCAGAAAATCACAGTAATCTTAAAATCTGGAGTTTTTCTGAAACGTTGACATTCCCATTTGGAAAAATGAGACACCTCGTCACTTACAGTAAAATCTGTGACCACTAGAGGCGCCGTTCTGCTGAGAACACTGAGGAGAACATTTTTACAATCACAGAGGGGAAAATGTACATGGACTCATTTCTTTGTCTCAAAATGCCCCTCTTAGTTTTATTCAAGTGTTTTTAGGACGTGCTCATCTTTTAAGGCTTCAGCAGAGAAATGGATGCATGCGCCCCCTGTGGTCACAGATTTTATTGTAACACTTACTAAATCCCAAAGCTAGCTGGAAGATTCCATTATGAGGGTTAAATAACCAGTTTAACCATACAAAATTTATTCCTCCACTTAATTATGCAAAATAGCTTCAAAACTTCTTAAACCAGATTAGTAAACAGTCCATAAAGTGAAACCCAGGCAATAATTACTTATAAAATAAAATGAGTTTGATAAATGATCACTGTGGATCTGTCACTGGCTCATTCACAATGAGATTGATGCATTGTTGCACTTCTAACATTCATAAATACACATCCCTATGATAATTGTGCAGGTATTTTGTGGGGTTTGTTGTTAAACTGTAAACAAGACAGTTTCAGAGATTTAGAAAATATTTATTTTCGGAAAAAGATTCAGACAAAAAAAAAAAAAAAAATCAGTAATTCCACTTAAGTAAAAACATTAAGTTCTGCAAAAATCTGCTTGCACACGTTAGCATGCAGAGGAATAACAACCTAAACAGGTGAGAGGGGAAGAGATGCATCTAAAAGTCAGTCTGTTTTCTGAATGCGGCATCATAGCGGGATGAGATGGCTTCAGACTTTGCTTCAGCTTTTGGGCTGTCGGAGCAAACCGCGGATCCTGCGGACCAGTGCCTGGATGAAAGTGTAGCGCGAGCGGACCTGGCTGTACAGACCCTCCACATCCAGCAGCTTCCTCTGCAGAGCTTCACCAAATCCTGCAGCCATGTCGCTTTTCAGCTGTAAAACCAGGAAAAACAAACACATGAGGAATCCTGCAGAGATGTTCCACTATATTAGATTTCACAACCACGTCTTACCACGTCCAGGTCTTGTTGGCTGACTCTGCACAGGCCGAGACCTCGGCTCCCACTGCCCTGAAATCCTCCAAACGAATCTGAAGGAAATAAACGTGTTAATGAAACTAGTTCAACTTGTTCATCGTCTGTGTGGAAACAGCTGATTTTAACTCAACAGTCTTTGTTAATGCGGCTTCTTACCTTCTGTGAGACGGGATCTGAAGGAAGCAGCTCCAGGCAACAAGGAATCTTTGGGGTCAGTGGGTGTACAATGCAACAGGTAGTACTCCAGGTGGCGCCACAACACAAACAAACATGTCTCAATAACATCTGAGGAAGAGGCGAGTCAAGGCATTTCACTTGAGCAGCTCTCATCTCATCGATGGCACAGGAACGGCACAAAGCGGAGGAAGATTTTTAACTGAAACAGCCATGAATCCAATAACCTGTTCTTCTATAAACCCCGTGCTGGAAGGCCCAAAGGATACAGGAGCTCAAAGCCAGGAGCTTGGCTCGGTTGTTGATGAGTTGGACCAGACGTCTCTTGGCCAACAAGCTTCTCTGCACCGATGAGATTTTCTCCACCCCTCCTGGGCCCGACACCAGGCCCTGGCACAACTACAGACGAAGGATGGGAAGATACAGAACCTTTGATGTCCGACGGTTCGGCAGAGCCGGAGAGAAAGCAGGCATCATTTCATCCTTACCTCTTTGAGCTCCTCTGGAGGCAGCTGATCGAGGCTCTGCAGCTTGCCCAGGCTCTGTCTGTGACTCTGGTGGAACTGGAAGAAATCTGCTGCACTGTTCTTCAGCAGGTACAGGACCAGACCCAAACTGGGGATCCGAGAATAAGCCACTGGTGGCAAAGCGGATGAGAGATCTGAGAAAGGGGGAAAAGGAGAATCATACAGAGTTTCTGAGAAGAGAAGGACACCTCAGATGAGTTTAAGACATTTTATGAGGTACGCAGGTTTAGACAGAACATCACTGACCCGATCGTCCTCCGTCTCGTCCAGCGGGCTCGCTGCCCGACGGGCTGAAGAGGCAGATGCTGAACTGAGCCTGGGCCGAGCTCTGCAGCAGGAGGGTCTGGCAGTACTCCATGATGTTGGCACAAACCTACCGATGGACAAAGCAAAAGGTCAGGATGACGCATCCCTGATCTCCACCACTTACCATGGGAGCAGTGGGAAATGGAGGCCAGACAGTACAACTCGTATCAGGTTTAGTAAATCCAACCTGCTGCATGGCCACTTCCATCTCCTCACGTCGTTCTGTTGAGTCTCCAGCTGCAGAGATCTCTGCCTGCTTTAACAACCTCTCTCGCTCACTTCCCGCCAGACGGCTCAGCAGGGACAGACACAAACGCTACAGAAACAGCGACATTTTACAACCCGCTCACTGGAAAGCAGACGTTTTAGTGTGGATATAAATGCAGGACTAATGAGGAGAAACATCAAAGCTCTTCCAGTAAAAAGGAAGGAAAGAATCCAACCTGGAATCTGTTAATGTGACCCTGAAACTCCATAAGAGCAGCGCTGTTGATCTCTCCACCCATCTCCAGAACACCTGATAAACACAGAAGACTCTGCTTACCGAGTCACTGGGACATGCAGAAAAGTAAAGACTGGTTCTGCTTATGTCTATACCTGGCAGTGCCGTCTTACTGATGATGCCAGTGAGCAAAGAGAGCTCCTGCAGAGCTCCCATGCTGAGCTCCTGACAGCGCAGGAGGGACTGAATGGTGTCTGCATGGACGATCAGCCACTGGAGAACCTGCACAGACAAATACAGTGAAAGTACAAAAACACCTTCTCTCAAACATCCAAAGACTTTGACCATTCATCTAACAAACACAGGCTTCTTAGAGGGATGTGGCGTACCTGTGCTGCCCCCTGTTGGTGGTTTATGGAAGTAGATGTCAGAATGACTTGAAGGAGCCTTAAAGTTGGTAAAAGAATTTGCCTGTAGCGATCCAAGGGAGTGGGAATGAAGCCTGAAGGGTCCCTCATCACTCTGCAGTCCACAGGGAAACATGCTCAGACATAATGGATACTGGAAATGTTATTAAACAGTGAAGAGAGCTTGTGTGGGTCAAAGAAAAATGGGTTTTAGAAGATGTGGAACAAGCAGATGTTTGATCTGCCCACTTTCTTTTTCACACCTGTGTGAATCGCTGTCAGGTACCATGTCAAACACCTGACATTCAATCAGCTGTGCCACCAGCCCACAGCGCAGCAGCTCCACAGCTCCTTGGCCAGTTTTAGCCACACGAGTCAGAAGAGCCTAAGGACACCAGAGCGAGCATCATAATCCTGTAGTCACAAAGAGTCACTTCCTGTTTGAAAGCCACCTCGTTTCCTCACCATCTTGCTCTCGTAGATGTAGAGTGGTTTCAGGAGGGGTGGCTGAGGTGTGAGCAGGCTCTGCAGGGCAACGTCATCCTGTTTCAGACTCTCAACCAATGAGCGCAGGTAACCACTGTTACATATGTACAGCAGCCACTGGTGCTGACGGTCGACAGACAGGATACGGTCCAGCACCGCCAGAGCCAGCATCTGACATGGAGGGAAAGACACACACACACACACATTATGTGTAATACTCCACACAGGAAGAGTTCAAAATACTGTGATAAAATCATACCCTGCTGATTTCATGGCCATCACAGGCATCTCTACACACAACATCCATGAGAGCCTTCCCATAGCTTTCTATGATAGCGAGGTTCTCTCTCTGCAGTTTAGAGAATCCATCTTCTGGAGCTGTGAGGCGCTCCCACATCACTTTCCCTGTTACAAGATATTCAGGTAAACAAAACACTGCAGATTTTTTCTGAAAAAAAGACTAAATTACCAGCAAAACCCATAAACCATGCTGTCTGTAGCACTACGTGGCAACACCATGTCCACCTAATCTCACAGCAATCAGACTGGCACCATCTATGCCTTCCCCCTGTTTGATTTCTTACTTGTGTTGTTCTTTTTTTCTTGCTTTGGAAAAAAACATCTGCTAAATGGCTGTACAATATAGGGCTGAACGATTTTGGAAAATAATCTAATTGCGATTTTTTTCCCTTAATATTGCAATAGCGATTTAATGTGCGATTTTTTTTCAAAGGTCCTCTTCTCATGTATTTTTCAACAAGTAAT
>JBAMIG010000010.1:25621017-25635745 GCA_037177335.1 Kiunga ballochi
CAGCTTTTGTGATTACAAAATCTCATTTTCTCTTATTGCGATATTATTGCAAATGCAATTTATTGTTCAGCCCTAGTACAATATACCATATCATATTTTATATTACCGGTATATTCAAGCTGACAAATGAGTCCTTACTACAGACATCTGGCTATTAAAATCATTAATATACGTGTGTTTTAGTGTTGTACCTGTCTGCAAAGTCTCTGGTTCTTCAGGTTTTTGGGCAATTTGCAGGTAGTACAGCAGAGAGCCGTACAGGTGGGCACGCAGACGCTGGTATCCGCCTCCTAAGCGTGTGAAAAACAAGAAATGTTCCCATCAGGCAAGAAAAGCGGATTTATGAGTCGGATGTGATTTAAACCATCACCAACCAGTGCAAAGGATGAAGTCCAGCAGCTTGCGAAGGATCAGGTGAAGGGCCGAGTTGGCAATGGAGGCAAAGCCTGAAGATGCTTCTGACCCCACCCCCTGCTGCTGCTCGGACTGCACCGATTGGCTGAGATGTGCAGTCAGAGTGAAGACTGCACCAGCAACTATGGGCATCAACTCTCCTGCTGCATCATCTGACAGCACCTAAATAAGGCAAACAGTCACATAAATACCTACAGGAAAAAATATTTATGGTACATTCCCCCTGAGACAAGTCCTGAGATACCTTATCATGCAGATCCAACAGCAGGTCTCTGATGATGAGCTGCCTGTCATCAGCAGGGATGAGATCTGCTGGGCAGGCGGTCAGCAGCGTCTCCACCAGGCTCCTCCAGGACTGCAGCGCATGTCGCTTTGCACTCAGACTCCGTCGGACTCGGTTACGTTCCACCACCTGCTGCAGGATGGAGTTCACCTCCTGCAAGAAATTTACCCAGGAATGAAAAAGACATTGAACACTAAATAAACTTCCTGTGTTTGTGACAGGATACAAGTTTAAACCTATGAAAAACATGCAACAGGCTCAGAGCTGGTCCTTCACTCACTTCCAATAAGAGGGGCCTCTGTCCGATTGCTGCCATTCCCTGCAGAGCATTCACCTCCGCCACCAGCACTCGATGAAGCAACTAGGAGAAATTCCAGAAAGGGCGTGAAAAAGCTATCTTTCTGGGACACAGCAGAGTGAGGAGCACATAGACACCCACCTTAACGTTGCACACGGTGTGGCCTTGCTCGTTGACGTGCTCACAGTTAGAGATCACCTGCTCGATCTGCGTTCGCTCAAAGAAATCCAGCTGCAGCAGCTCCGGCATATCCTGACTGAAGTCGATGGCGTCAAGCACGCTCAGCAACTTTCTCCGCACTGAAGATAAAAAGTCAAAGAAACTATATAAAACTCGAGCTATAAAGGGTTTTATTCAGCGTTAACTTCACACTGAGGGGGCAGATTTAGGTGGCACAGACCTTTAGAGACCGTATCAAAGTGCAGGAAACCACTGACTGATCTGGTCTCTTCTTCCATGCCCGATTCTCCATCAGCTAAACGCAAATGTAGCGTTAGCTTACATGCACTTTGCAAACTGGGCCGTTCTAAATGTTCCTTTAAGTTTCTGTTAAACATGGCATCATAAAGATTTTCACGTGGAAAGCTAAACTTTGGCTGCATCGTACCTGCATGCTGAGCATGGGGCTGGTCATCCAGCAGGAGGCTGACTAGACGTTGCGTATGGGAACGCTGGCGGTTTAAAGAAGTCACTCTCAACTCAATCGCAGCAGTTTTCATCAACCAAGACATCTGGGAGAGGACAGCAATCTGGTTACCTGAGGAGATCATGAGAAAAAGCCAGTTACAAGAGAAATGCAACCGCTTTGCTTGTTTTGGCGGCCATCTTTGGGACTGAACTCACCTGGTAGGATGAAGGGTAAATGTTGCAAATGGGAGAACAGGAAGTCCTGGCTGGTTCTCAAATATCGCATGGTGGGTCCAGATGTGTCTGGGTAGGCACACAGCTGGTAAATCACCTGAGAAGAAGAGAAAATGCCAGATATACATGTAAAATTTACACTGGATTATTAGCATCATCCTGCTACTTTGCTTCATTTATCAATGCACACATTTTCAGGTCATGTTACCTGGTAGCAGAGCTCAGCCAGATGAGGGGCCTGCTGTGTGAGTACAGGCCCTGATCGCTTCTCAGTTCCCCTCTGCAGCAGACTCAGGATGGCATGCAGGCAGCTACGTGGACATCCCAGCACGCCTGTAAAAAAGGGGACATCACCGTATTTAGGATGCACGACTCAGAGGTGAACCAACAGGTAAACTTTTACTAACCCGGGTCCTGGAGGTTCGTTGAGGACACCGGCTTCTTGACTTCATATCCCAAAAGGTAAAGGGCTAAATTGGGAGTTTTCAGCTCCAAGGAGGTGATGAGCAGGTTCAAGATGTGGATCTGGGTTTCATGGCGGATTTGCGACACTTTCTTTTGTGGATCCATTACTGAAATTTTTATGAGCACAAAATGAGTTTAAGCTTAAAAAAAGACCCGTTAAAACAGACCAATCAGAGGAAGACGTTATGGTGCAGGATGCTTTAAACTAAACACGCAAAGAATCTCACCGTCTCTGGACTCTGGTTCTTCTTCTGCCTCCTCACTGTCCAGACACTCCACAAAGCCAGCCATTAGCTTATCACTCACAGCCTGAAGAGCAGAGGTAGAAACAGATTCAGGTTTTATTTCAGAAATACAATAGATGAGGAATAAAAGCTCTGAGATACTGGTTTGCCCACCGGGTCGTGTGTGAAGTCTCCCACCAGCCTTATCTGGATGTTGGGGTAATTAGCAATGCGACGCAAAATCTTTGCACTTTGAAAAGCAGCTTCTGGGTTTGAGCTGCTGTGGTAAAGATACCTGCCAGAGACAAACCCGCTTCATGAGACACAACTAATGAAACCTTCAGGTTTGTTTTGCTTCACGTCACATGATGCATTATTTCCCACAAACTATTCCAGCTCAATAAAAACAGGAGGTGTTCTCAGACCTGGCTATGTTGACAATGTGATCAGCTCTTCGGGTTTGAGGGCTGACTCCCTGGAGAAGCTGCTCCAGAGGAGACACCAGCAGGGAGGCCTGGCTCTCCCTGAGGAGGTCCATGAACACCACCTCCTTCTGCAGAGTCAAGTCCAGCAGGCAGAGGCAGTGCAACACTGCCGACTCCAAATGCTTCTTTCCTGTTAGGAGACCAGTGGCGGGTTATCAGAACAACTGCACACACAATCCATCTGCACAACTCTGACAGCAGCAGCGTCTCACCGGGAAAGGGTGCATAAGTATCCAGCTGGCGCACACCCTCCTCCAGCAGGCTGAGACAGCGTGCCAGCATGGGGGAATCATTCAGCATGTGGAACATGATGCTGTGACCCGGGGGCTTGTAGGCTGGGACCTGCTCACCCTGCAGCTCCACTATCTCCTGGATAAAGTCTGACGGCTGGGGTTCATAGTCCCGCAGCAGCTTGTGAAACACCTCCAGGACAGCTTCAGCGACCTCCCACTGAGACACGCCACACACATTTAAAGGAACAGAAACAGCTTACAGGTCTAGTTATGTGCAAACGCCTCAACACCAGCAGAGAAATTCACCTTTTCAGCTGGACGGCGATACGCTCTGGTGGAGAAGGAGAGGAAAACGCTGTCGCGCAGGAAGTTCAGGTAGGGCTGGAAGCCCGGCACACGAAGCCCGGCACCCAAATTTACAGGCAGGCTGCTCTCAACCAAAATGCTGATCAGATGGCAGAAGGCTCGGGTCAGCGGGTACTCCTCACATCTCGACTCGATCTCATTCAGCTCAACCTGAGAGCCGAAAACAAGCGACTCGAGTCAGATCATCCACTTCACACAAATAATTTAAAAAAAAACTGAAATAATGAGTCGTGTTGCTGTGAAGGAAGCAGGAAAAAGGCTCACTTCAATTCCCGCTGCTTGCCTCTGTCCTGGAGCTCGGACCGTCTGAAGGATCTGTGGTGCAAAAACAGCTCAGCTTAAAACAAAAACAATGGCAAAACATTTCATCTCTGCCACAAATGTTTCAGTTTCCTCTGCTGATAGTTTTATGTTTAACTCAAATCTCAGAGAAATGACATGACCTCATCTCACACGGCAGAACATATTTCTACTGCATTACTAACGCTCGTGCATCACAGATGCAATATTTACCAGAAATAAATTTAAAAAGCTCCATGAATAAGTGTCGGTAGCGCTCTATGAGCTCCTAGAGGTCATTTCCACACTTCACCTGGATGCATTAATAGTTTATTTGATCAACTTTAGGTGATTTGGTTTAATGAATCACAGTTTAGCTCTACCTGTGTGTACTCCAGCGACTGCCAGAGCGAAGCGGCGACCTCTGGAGACTTCCCAAACGCTGCCAGGCAATGCAGCAGCTCAGCCTTCAGGACGGGTGGAATACTGCACTGCAACAAGCCCAGCATCACGACCACTGGGGTCCACTGAGGATGCTCACACAAGGCGAGTCGGGCATTTTCACTCTGCAGGGAAAAACATCCTGACTTTCTTCTCATTTACTTTGTGTTATAAAAACCCCAACAGGCCTGTAATCATGCGTGTTCTGCCAGCTTCAGTGTACCCATGTAATGATGGTGGCGAGTAGCTGCAGAAAGGAGGTCAGCCCTTCCAGCTCTCTTTGGGTGATGCCTCTGTGTGGAGGGTGGCGGTATTGTGCTGCGTCTGGATTTGGAAGGTCTCTGCGCAGGTTCTCGTGGTAGAGCATGAGGGAGTGAAAGAAGTGTTCCCAGGACACCGGACTGCCTGACGCTCCCTGGATGTTATCGTCTGCACACGTACACAGTGTCATTTATTTATCCAAGACATTACTCTAGAATCTTATTTTGTACATGTTTTATTTAAGGGCAGAGCTCTGATCTTACTGTGTGTCGCTCCGTTTGTTTTGAGCAGACTGAAGCAGTAGTGGGCACACTGTGGACCATTGGCGAGGCCTTTAACCATGCGGAGATACGGGATATAGAGAGTGGAGGGCAGGAGGTCTCCCATCTGACGCACAAACTTTGACAAAACCACCTGCAGCAAAGAAGCAGAGAAACCTGTGAAGACTCAGGTGCAACAGGTGTGAAATATGAAACAGGATGCTAACTTGTTTATGAGGAGGTCTCTGCAGGGCCATTCCCAGGTAGGAGCCCTGCAATGAGGTGTGCTGGAGAGGCTCTGTGGGACACCAGAACTCCAGACCCAGCTCCAGTCCAAACGGATCCTTACTGTAGAACTCCCCAATCTAAAACACAAAGCAGCAGTGTAGCAGACTCGCCACACCAGCACTTCTTTTCTAACGCTGAGCGCTGAAAGCAAAGAAGCTGACCAGCATCATGAGATGATCCAAGTCCTTCCTCAGTGATGCTGGAAGCTCGCTGTCCATCTGCAGAGACATGTGCACCAGACGGGCGTCCTCGTCAGCACGGTTACGCAGCTGCTTCACCTGCAGACAGAACATCATCATTTAAACACGCTGCTTGCGTAAGTTCACACCACTAGATTCCCATGAGCCAGCTGTTTGGATGTAGAGACCTTCATTGGCATGAGGGCCAGGAAGTCTGTGATCAGCGAATGGACGCGGCGGATGTAAAACTCTTCCTGGGTAAAACTCTCGCACCCCAACACTCCCTCTTTCATGAACAAGAAGACATCTCCTAGTATAGCTTGGTCCGCCAGGGCTTCATCTGCTTCAGTGAACTCAACAAGTGCTGCAGAACACACACACACACACACAAATATATATACAATCTCTGAGAACGGATATCTCTTGAAACATCAAGAATTTATTCTTTAAATGTGAATCCAATGAACACCAAGCCACCTGAGCCCTGTGGTAGCTGGGAAAGGACTCTCAGAGACAGAGCCCACGCCAGCCGACAAACAGCCTGCAGCCCAGGAAGCTTCCATGGTTGAGCATCCATCAGACGACTGTGCACTGCAGACACATACTGCCGCTCTGTCAGCAATGGAAGTGCCTGGAGAAGATCTATATGCAACACAAAGATGATCACTAAACATGCATTCAGACCAACAGATGTTTTTACAGGATACAAACAGCAGCTGCACCAAAAGGAAAGCATGTGACATCCCCTCACCCTCTCTGTCCTCCGTTCCCTGCTCTATGAAGCTGACGTCCAAGCAGTAAAGTAACGACATCACCAGAGCGAGGTTCACGCTGTCCAGCGAGCCGTCGGCTTGAGCCGTCACGGTCTCCAGATGGCCAATGAGAGCCAGGGTGTCATCTTTGGTCAAAGGGGATTGGCAGGTCCATGAAAACAGGCTGTCTGCCAGTGCCTGCCGGCACTCTTTGATGAGGTCAGACACCTGGAAGTAGAAGTGGGAAGAGCAAACTGCTCATACCGCTTTCACCATTTTTAAAGAAATGTTTCTGCTTAACACAAGCGATTCAATCCAACCTCCTTCCTGTGCTTTTCATTGCCCAGGCCACGCTCTTTCTGCAGCAGCTCAAACTCTCGCATCACACTTATTTCTGACACCAAGGTGAGGATGCGTTTGGTCAGCCCCTGGTTCATTAACTCGTCTGTAAAACGTGTTGTCAAAGCCACTAGCTCTCCACTAAAAACAAGACACTCAGTTCAGCAGAACATTTAAACAAAGGTTCAGATAAAAGGGTTAAAACAGGATTTAACAGCAGTACCTTAAATCTAGGGTGAAGGTCTTGCCGTGGCGTGACTGGATGAGTGTGCGCAGAGAGTTGGCCACACAAAGCCTTCCATCCCAGTAGAGTAAGACGGCCACCAGACCTCGCGTCAGGCCTGGAAAATGGGGCTGCTGTTGTTCACCTGGTGAAAAACATCTGCTTCAGCGTTGCTCACCTGTGCTTTGAAGTGTAAATGACTTTGCTACTGGATGCTGAACATTTCATTCAGACCTTTATAAACTTGCATCAATAATGAAGAGAAATCATCTTTCTTTCCAAAGAGAAGTCAGAAAATGTGGGATTACTTATTGTATTACTTACTGTAAACAGCATCATGTCTCTCATCCAAACATGAAACACTCGACTTTAAAAAAAGCTAACTTTGTGCGTCTTTTAGACTAATCGATTAGTTGCACACCCCGTCGCGCTAATTTTCACTTTACCTGCCAAGAGAAGCTCCAAAGCTGCCAACTCTCCAATGTCAAACAGATCGCTGAGGATGAAGGCTTCGGCTAGAAGCTGTTCTGGAAGGAGCCGTGAACCCTGCTGACCTTGGATGGCTATGCCCTCTGTGCTGGCTTTGCGCACCTTCTCTCTCTGCTCTGCACTCTTTGGCTAAAAGTGATAAAAGGAAAACATTTTACAACATCCTGTTTATCAATTTGTTATCAGACACCAGGGGATTTAGGTGAGAGGATACAGGAAGAAAAGTGTTCTGATCCTTTTCTTACTGGGTTTTTGAAGAGTGACAGAAAGTGGGGTTTGTATTTCTTTAGCTGTAGATCCAGGAGGTGGACGCTCTCTGGCTGTCTCCTCAGTACAGCGCCATCTACTGTCTCCCACAGCTCCTTTAGTGGCCCCCACAGACTGGCCCCTGAATAAGTGAATTTTCATTAATAAGACATGTAAACCCACAACATATTTATGCAATCTCTCCTGTCAAATGTTGTCCATCACAACAAATAAGTTTAGTTTCATTAGACAGCAAGAAAACCAGCTTTGCTTCTTGAATCTTAAGAAAACAATTTGTTTGCATCGTCTTTTAATTGTCACTTATTTATGTTGTTTACAGGCATTTTTAACCTGTTTATCACGGGTTGTTGTGCTAATAAATAGATAGAAGTATTTTATTCACCCCAAATTGGGAAAATCGAAATAAAGGTGACTTTCCAGTGCAAAGAGAGATTTTTGTAATGTAAGAAAACATCATTATCACACATACGATTTGCATTTTTAGCACTTTTAACTTTGCTGGATTTAGATTGGTAATTGTAAGTGGCACAAAAGCACATAGAAGCTGAGCCACCAGCATCCAGACTGTGATGCATCTGCAGAAATCTGATTGGAATCATAATTTGTATCACCTCCAGCTTGTACTAATTAAATTGGATAAATCACGCTTCAAACTCCTAACTCACAACCCACTCTTCTTCATGCTAGGTGTGCAACAAGTACAGTGAGATGCAATCAGAACAAGGCCTGAAAGTCTGACTGCTTGCTTCCTTCATGCTTGTTTGCTTTATTATTAAAACCCTTCTTGTACTGTGTAACTGTACATTAAAACAATGCAGCTGCCCATGCAAATACACAGTTGGAAGGTAAGTAGTTATTAAAGTTATTAAAGTTTCAAACTGTCTACATAACCTTCCTGTGTTGTTGGAGGATACTGTATTCCAGCCTACACCACAATGTGACAATGAGCCAAAGGCACAAACTTTAGCTCATTATGTGACCGGTAAACATCTGCATCCATATTTTGCTAAGGGAAAAGGGGGATGTGATACATTTAAAACAAGTTTCAGACAACATCTCCACCATTACACAAACCTTTTAGTAGAAGAATCCAAAACTACTACTGTAATGTTTACAAGTTTTAGTTTCACTTTTATTTCACAATAAGCGCATGCGTCAGTAATCTCATATGACAGGTTATAGGTGGTTGAAAAGAAAAATAACTAAAGAGGTGCCCTGAAGTATAAAACACGAGATGGGGTGTCACAATACATGCTAATACAGCGTTTATTTGCAATGAGCAGGGCTATGCTAAAGTAGCCCGACACCCCGTGGCCGCATTTGAGTAGCCAAAACCCGTGTTATTAAAATGTGTAACATCCAGACAAGCTACCGTTAAATTTTGATGTGCCGTTCCTTAAACTGGTAATTAAGTGAGCATCTACACATGGAAATGGACGCAGTTATGTAATTAAATTGGGCATTTGTCGTTACCTGAATTTACCGCCATCTGCGCCGCCATGACACTCAGAACATTTGGACAGCGGCTTCTGGGTCTGTGCCGGTGTGAAATTTAAATAGAAAAAATACTTTTAACTTTTTGTACAGTTACAAAACAAACTCATGATATTATTGTATATTTAATTAGGCATTTATATAGATAAATTTTAGAATTTCAATATTTCTAAATAATGTTTTCAGGCAAGGTCCTCGGAAAATACTGAAGGGAATTGTAGTTTGCCAAGCCAATCTATGAGATTAACACAAGATTAGTTAAATGGAAATTATATTACAGGTTAAACTTGTTATTAAAATATTTAACAGTGATTTATCTATTCTATCAGGTTTACGTGATCACTGGAGTGTATCGATCAACCAAAAAGGGCACTAACTTCTTATTCCGCCTTGTTTTAGTCGGTACTATTTTAACGTTACACCACAATGTTCATGCAGTTGAAAATCTGTGACCGCTGCTGTGGTCTCTTTTATTTTCTACTGTAATTTGTAGAATCGCTGTAAATGCAGTACAAGAACAAGACAGTAGATTTAGGGGTGTGATAACATGGCTCGGGTTGTCAAAGTGTTTCGGACTTTGCGGAATCACTGGAAGAAGTCCACCTTTGCTGTCTGCGCCCTCTCTTACGGAGGATATTGGCTGTATGGTAAACACTGGTGGGTTTCTCAGTTGCTGGATATACAGCTGAACAGATTTCAGGTGTTAATTTAGTTTCTTTGTCCTAATAGTGACAGTGTTCTGCGCAGAGACGCTTGCCAACTGGCCAGGGTAAGGCGTCATTTTATTTACTAACACATTTTTAACCAAAGGAAACCAAAATGAACATTTAGAATAATTTCTGTGTATTCTGTTAGGAATTTGGACGACAGCAGATTGCACCAGGGGAGAGACTGAGGAAGGCTACTGTTATTTTGAACCCTGCAGCTTGCAATGGGTAAGATGACTTTTAAAAAGCATGTTTGGGCTTTTTTTTTTTCTTTTATCAGGACAATAATACCACTTTTCCCACATTTTTCCAGGAAAGCAAACAATTTATTTGATAAGAACGCTGCTCCGATTTTACACTTAGCTGGTGTGGAGGTCACAGTAGTGAAGGTATTATCAACTCTGAAAATGAATTGGAGTTGTAAGAGAGTGCAGTCAGAGATAACATTGTGTTTATATGTTCCTGAACAGACAGACTATGAAGGTCAGGCCAAAAAAATGATGGAGTTTATGGAGCAGACAGACATGTTGATCGTTGCTGGAGGGGACGGCACATTGCAGGAGGTCATCACGGGTTTGCTGCGGAGGCCAGATCAAGTAGGTGTAATTTAGCGGTTTTCTAATTAGTTATTTTCTTTAATGAGAAGCTGAAAAGTAAAAGTTTCTATGCTGACCCAGGACAGCTTCAGTAATACACCTATTGGCTTCATTCCACTGGGTTCCCATAACTCCCTGAGTCCAAGTCTTCATCTCCTCAGTGACAACAAGGTCAAGTAAGTAATAAACACATACTGGAGCAAGATGTGACAAACCGTGGCTTGATACGTTGTTCTGGAAACGTGTTATTGTGTGTTTTAGGGACATTACGTCGGCCACACTGTCCATCCTGCGAGGAGAGACGGTACCTCTGGATGTGCTGCAAATCAAAGTGAGCTTAGCTGTAAATGGCTTGTTATGCTGGAGCAAAGCCACTGCTTCCCGTGCCGTTGCCTTTCTTTCGTCTTCTCGTGTTGCATTGAGGGAGTTTGGTTTTGTTTGAGCTGCACGGTGCGTTTGTTTTTTGCAGGGAGAAAAGGAAAACCCGGTCTTCGCTCTGATGGGACTGCGATGGGGTGCATTTAGAGACGTAGCTGCAACTATTAGCAAGTAAGATGCCTAAACACTCATTTTTGCATGATTAAAGTAAACTGTTGTAACTGCAATATTTCCATCCAGATACTGGTACCTTGGACCTTTGAAGACAAATGCAGCACATTGGTTTCACACTCTGAGGGTACGTTTTTCTTTCTTTTCCATATTTTATGTTTTTGCTATATTAAACTCAATTTAATTAATTTGTGAAGGTCATCTCAGCTTCATTATCTTCAAATCAGTCTTCATACGAGCTGATTCAGAGTAAATAATTGCTCGGTTAAGGAAAATCTTAAAGTTATTATAAAAAACTGTCATTCAAATTGATTCAGTTTAATTGAAACACTTTTTAACTCCTCTGGTATCAGATAAAATGTCCCTCTAGAGACCTAAAAACATGCATAAACACAAATGATCCCAATAAACTGTGTGAGGAGGGGTTGTGTTAGCGAGGGGTCAGAGTTCACATGCTGAACAGGTTGCAGGTTAATGGGAGCCACACAAGCAGAAGGTAATATGATTTATTTCTCGTGGAGGATCCTGGAGGCGGTTTGGATATTTTATGGAGAACCTGCACTCGTCCTCGTATTCATGTTTACCTGATTCATCTCTCTACTGTGAACATTTTCAGGAGTGGCCTCTGGTTCGGGACGTCTCGCTGTCCTGTTTGGCTCCCAGCCTTCGGCCTCCAGACCTGCCCCCTCACAAACCCCCCAGACCCAACCTCCTGCACCGCATCATCCGCAGACTGAGGAACTACTGGAGCCCACCAGCTGAAGGTGGGCTTATGGTGCGGTGCAGGAACATTTGTGGCGTTGCCACGACGATGTTTCACCCTGCGTTTTGTTTATGTGCGTTTCCTCAGAGCCTTTAAAAGTTCAGGAGCCAGAGAAGTGGGAGGATCAGCAGCTGTCCACGTTAGAGCTCTACATTCAAACACACAATAAAAACCCAGTTCAGCGGGTTGGTGCTTCCATCACCGTGGCTTTAACACCATGTCATTGCTCTTCTCCCTTCCAGCTGTTTTCTCCTCATTTTTTCCTCTCTTATTGTTCTTGCAGCGAGCGCTTGACTCCTTAGTGATTCGGGCGGAACCAGACGACCTCACCGTCGGCGAGTTCATCGCTGTTGGGTTGGTACATGCACTTTTTATCCTGCAGAGCTTTACATGCAGTAAGTTTTTCACGTGTTCATTTTAGGGTTAAAAAAGAAGTGGACCCGATGGGCTTCACTAAAAACGCCACACAACTGGAAGCTGGTGCTTGTCGACTCAACCTGCCAGAAGTGAGGAGAGCTTTTAAATCACATCTTTGTAAGATTGTTGGAGCATGAATGCATCTCTGAAACCTTCCCCACAGGGTGCTTCCGGCTTCTACAACATTGACAATGAGGAGTACGACGCCATGCCGGTGGAGATAAGGCTGTTGCCGAGAAAACTGCGCTTCTTCATCAGCACGGAGCGCAGAGAGCAGCTCCTCACGCAGACTCAGTGAGGAGAAGACCTGCAGGAGACTGATGATGATGATGATGAAGAGAAGCCGTTGGTTTGAGCCGTTTTTTTTTACTGCATGTAAAGATGATTAAGTATCGGCATGTTGTGTGTTGAGGACCAAGTTGGTTTTCTGATGTTTACTGAATGGATCATTATTGTCATATTTGAACTTGTCAATAAAGAAAATGTCTGTCCCACTGTCCTACTGTCCCACTGGTGTTGCAGCAGCAAGGGACTGGTTTAGACGAGCACAGGAAGCGCTGGTCTTACTGAGCGGAGGCGTGAAAGGGAAGGAGGGTTTAGGTGTGTGTGGAGGCATTTAAAAAGAAAAATCTGTAAAGCTATCTGGATGTGATCCAGCAGCTTGGATCAGGAGTTCTGGCTCGTTGCTCGGCAGGGCTGGGTCTGATCTGACAGATGGTGCAGAGAGAAAATCTGCAGGATTAAGCTGGTGGCAGCAGAACGGGTCTCTTGTTCTATCTGGCTGCATCTGAAAGCACAAAGTGAGGCTGGAGGTGTTGGTTTGGAGGCTGCAGGATCCGATGCAGCAAAGGAAGAGACCCCCACCCCAGACTCAGCTCATTATGCACAACATGCAAACAGTCCTTTAAGTGATTTTTATACTCTCTGTAGCTTGGAGAAGTTCTGTTAAGTGAGGACGTTCCAGTCTGGAGCTTTGCAAACCAGTGCGTGCTCCAGTGTGCAGGATGTTTCATACTGGTTCAGCCAGAACTGATTTATTCAGAATATACCTCCCTTATTGATCTTTTAATTGTTTTAACATGTTTTATTATTAATTTGATTTTATTATTTAATTTATTTTTCAGGCTCATTTTATTTCTGCTGTCCCGTTTTATACGAGCAAGCGAAGCAGAGGATGCCAGAACGCTTCCAGTGTCAACAGTTTATTGTTTTACAGTGGCAGTATAGTGAAAGTTGCTCATGCTGCTCAGTTCTGTCCATCACTGTGTTTCACATTAGTAGAGGTGAAGCACGATCTGCTGTTATGTGAGAACTTACACTACAATCATAAAGAAAACGAACAGAGCACGTGTCACTCTGACACATTACACAGGATTAGTTTGGCAAATGCTGGTACACATCTGTGAACATTTCCACAAAGAAGGCATTTTATACAGTGATGTGTTTTGTGTACATTCCCTTTTCCACGTGATGCAGATCTATGAAGCAGTCAGAGGAAAGACGCCGCATCACACAAGTGTGACGGACTTGGTATGAAGTTGCTGTAGAAACAAATTAAACAAGTTCACATCTTTAAGGCCCCATTTCAGAAATAAAGCTTAACATTTCTTCCACATTTAGTGCATTTTTTCTTCTCGTTGTGCAGACCAAGCTCTCAACCCGGAGATCTAGTGCACATTTTATTCTCATTTAATGAAAACCTCCAAAATAAACATTTGTACCTGCAGATTGAATGAAAACTGCTAAATAAAAAGGAAGAAGATGCTGGACATCCTGTTTTCCAGCACGGAGCAGATCATCTGGATGACAGCGGCATGATGGATGCGCTAAAAAAAAGCAGCATTCAAAAGACACAGTTGGCCCATCTCTAAGCAGAATTTAGTCAATGGGAGGGCGATGAAAAGGAAACCTTCAGCTGGAACAGACGGGGTCCTTTCAGCCAGTCTGTCCACAGAGGACAACTTACAGCTCCAGCTCGGCTGGTGTCAGCACGTCAACAGGAAAAACGGCAGAACAAAGACATCTTTGTCCACACAGAGGATCTCTGCCGCTTTCACGTTGATTCGACAGAATCGGGCTCCATGACAACCAGCTGGCTCCCAGTGCAACATGGAAAAGGTACAGCTAAGCATACTGGTGTGCGGTGGAAACGGTGCAGCAACCACAACAGGACCACATTCACTGAAACGTCCTCCACCAATAAGAACTAAAGACGTGCCCATCACCTCAGCAGATACAGAGAAACATCATCAGGTTGCTGCTCAGAAAGCTTTCTGTGTCCGTTTTAATCGTCATGGCAACCGTGCCATTTAGTTACAAAAACATCTTCCAGAATTACCTCTGAAAAAGAACGGAAAGACCATAAAGTACACGACAACTTGCTGCTATCGCTTCCTTTTCTCTTTGAAACAGACGCGACATTTACAGGGTTCCAGCAGATCGGAGTCCGTCCCAAACTCCACAACAGGGATTTGTTTCCAGAACCGTTCCAAACACAACCCTGCTCATCGGACAAAGCGGAGGTGGACACTGAAGCTGCAGGACGGGGACAGTGACATGTGCGATCCATCAGCCATCCTGCGGTGAAGACGTGTTTTTATCCGATGCTGAGCCACGCAAATGAGCGCAAACACAAAGCGAGCGTAGTTCTGCAAAAACAGTTCCTGTGGGGGAGAAATGATGTGAGCGCACAGCTTACCGGGTCTTTCTGACCCGGTGTGACCCGGTGCACTGCAGTGTCTCTGCAGGTCAGGGGACGCACACAAATGGGGGAGAAAGAGACACCCAGCGAGGCG
>JBAMIG010000010.1:25649631-25661485 GCA_037177335.1 Kiunga ballochi
CCTCCACAGGTGGGGCCTCCACAGGTGGGGCCTCCACAAGGCTGCCCACAGGTTCCTCAACAGATGCTTCTGGAGGCTCTTTAGACAGGGCGTCGGAGGCAGTTACCATGACAACTGGCTCTGCCACGGCCTCCAGTTCTGGCCCTGGAGGTTCAGTGACTGACTTTGTTTCCGGGTCTGGTTCAGAAACTGGTTCGAATGAGATCTCAGGCTCTGCTGGTGCTACTGGAATTTCTTTAGCTAGAGGGGAAGGGGCCACCTGAGCAGGCACTGGGGCTGACTCCTGTTTTACTGCAGGAACAGGCAACGATGTCACAGATTCTGGCTCAACAGGGGGCGCAGCAGGTTGCGGGACAGCAGGAAGCAGCTCTGGCTCCGAGGAGATGAGAGAAGGTTCTGCAGACATGCTTGCAGGAGTCTCTATCACAACTGGATCCTCTAGTGAAAGCAAAGATGCAGGTGGTGTGGATTCTGCTCCCATTGACGCTAGCATAGGTGGAATCTGGTCCCCGAATTCTTCCCTGAGCTCAGCCAGTTCACTCTCTGTGCCTAAAACACTCATCATGCTCTCTTCTATCAAGCCAACGTCCCCGGCCTCCTCCAGCAGCTCGGCCTCCTCGCGCTCCACATGGACGATATCCGAGTTTGAGGAGTTGTTCTCGCTGCGCTCCTCAGCCAGGGCCACGCCCTCGTTGCTGTCCAGGCTCTTGACATCTTCAGGGTCCATTGCACTAACCTGCGCCCAAGACTCGTGTCCAGCCAGAGACACGGGTAAGCTTTCCGTCTGCCAGGAGCTCTGCTCGCTGCCGCTTCCTGTGCAGAGCAGCGATGAGGGAGGGCTCAGCTGGTCGGGATGCTGCTCCCCTGAGAGGATGTAAATGTCGTTGCTGTCTTCAGCAATGGTCACACCTCGTTCCTCATCTGGCACCAGGTTGAATATTTCCCCCTGTGGTACACAGGCAGAAATAAAGGGAATTTCGTGAATTAAAATGATGGTAAAACATTAACAGTATGAAAGTGAGGTTTAGGAGATGTACTATCCTGTAACTTCTACATGCACGCTTCCTCCAGCTCTGCAGAGGCCTGCTAACAAGCCCTTTGTGTGATTCAAGTGTGTTGGAGCAGGGATGCATCTGGAAGCGGCAGGACCAGATTTATGCTCCCTGCTATAAGTTTCTCTGCAGCTTAGGGGCCAACACAGATCGTTGTGATTATGCAACAACATGTGGGCATGATGCCGGAGCCTAATATGTTATTAGACATCAGAATGAGGCTAAAAGCCTGTTTGTTATGTAGCGGTTCTGACGGTCGCTGTGCGTCAGAGGTCACCGCCCTGCGTGTTTCAGGGTCAGCTTTAACACGCTGACTGGAATAAACGCAGCAGCAGAACCTGAATCAGGACCAGGACTGAGAAACACTGCAATGAATGGTTTATTTATTATTCCTCCTATGATTATTTGATTAACTTTAACTAAAACTAAACAAACAGGTGAACCAGAAAGGTGTATTGATCCATCACCAGCTGCAGATCTTTATGCAACACCAGTGATTCCTGAACATTACAGATGATGATGATGATGCATTTTTTCATTTCTCACTGTGACAACCAACACGGGAACAGAGATCCTTTAACGTCTGCTTATCCCCCACAGCCAGCTGAGGAACGTCACACACCAGTGTTCACTGCACCGCCTTTACACTTTCACACCTTCATCACATCTTCCTCAGCAGGAACACCAGCGGGTACGAGTCCCAGTCACATGACTTCCCTGCAGGTGACGTTAAAATGCGTCATGCCTGTCTGTTGTGCTGCGTGTCACACAGCTGTGATCCAAACAAACAGGATTCAACCCGACAGAGAGGAGTCCAACAGGAAGACACACACACACACACACACGGCAGCTGTATTCTGGGAAGCAGCAGAGATAATCTAACATCCATTTTCTTCTTAAGCTGATTTGAATGTGGGAGAGCACAAAATCCTCCGTCGCTGGATCCCCCTCCCCTCCATCCCCTCCCCATTAGCTCACAGCAGGACAGGGTTGCCATGCCAACCCCCAGCAAAGAGTCTCTGAGTGAAAAGTTTTGCTTTTGTAATGATGAAAATCTCCCCTCATGTAAAAAAGTAACTTTCTAATTTAAATTATGAAACAAAACCAAATAATTAGCAGTGAAAACGTTTTTAATGCTTTACGTGGTGCAGAAGGAGGGAAACACACTAAGCTCACTGCACGGCTGTCTTCCTGTTCACCTGTCCTCCCTCGCCCCGAGACCTTTAAATAATCGGAGCACATTCTTGTTATGCTGCCATACTTTGCTCCTCGTTTCTGAGCTCATATGAAAAGCAACAAGCTCCTTCCTGACTTTACAGGGTTGCCTCTGTGTGCAGAGCACAAGATGCCATCATGCTGCATACCTGCAAACCTAAACATAAAAAAGTCTTTATGGAGCATTTTCTACTGGTGATTTGTGAGGATTATGTCATCACTGAGCCTGTGCGGGATTTCAGACGGCGCTGAGGTGCTGAGAGGCGTTACAGCAGCGCATCAGCAGCTAAACACAAAGAAATGAAGCTTTCATTGCAGCTGATGTTTTAGATGTCAGAGTTCTTATGTGGACAGACAGCTTTGTCCTTCATAAGCTGTAAGTCAGGAGAGCAGCCTGGCCTGGCATCGCTAACAGGGTCATATCGGTTAAACCCGTCTTCACCGCCCTGCTTAAACATCAGCAAAGAGCCACATGTGGGTAAGTCGAGCCCATTGAGGATGTTTTTCTCAGGCTGCGCCGCTGCTCCTCTCTGATCCTGTGCTGCTTCAGATGTCCACATTTCCCCCTGAAGCCGCCGAGCGTGTGCTTACGTAACACGGGAAGCGCTGCTCCACTCTGCACAATGCAAAGCGACGTGCCCCAACAGGGCCCGAGCGGGAGCCCAAAGGCCTCGTTGTTCTTAAAATAGACTACAGAAACATTTCCCTGCTGCTTTGACTATCGCAGTAAAATAACCTGCGTGGTCATCGTTCCTTCTCACCGAAAGGTCAGCCCAGATGTCACAGTGTCACTTTCAGGTGTCGCGTTACAAAGGGCACTGCGCGATGCCGCCGGGTCGTGCAGAAACGGCTCAGCATGCAGGCCGGTACGGTCAGAGGACAAGCCGTTTTGTTCCTGCCTAATGAAGCAGAACGGCTAATAGAAGCTGCTTTGACTCAAACCGAATGCGTCGCATCAGTAAACAGTGATTAATACTTTTTGTTCTACTTTCTTACAGTTGATTTAAAGCAAAACCTTTAAAACATGGAGGAAAAGCTGAAAACTTCCTCCTGCGAGCTGCTCCTTACAGACTGATGGCTGTGCAATCACAAACCGATGCAACATTCATGAAGCTCAGGGAGAAAGTGCTGCACGGAAACGTGAGGAAAGGCCAAACGCAGCGTGTAATCATTCGCCGCCACTCGCAGGAACGATGCATCGCTGTATGAACTGCTCCAAAAGCAAAACATCCTACCTCAGTGTGAAGCGAACCGCTGCTTTCCACGGAAAGCTCCGGAGTCGGAAGGACAAGCGAGTCACAGCGGAGTGGGAAGGCCCTTCCGGGAAAGCGTGCATGCCAGCAGCTGTCAGACTCACAGATTTCACTTTGCTCTCACTGGCTGCCGTGCACATCCTTTAACGCCCCTCCCTCCTCTGGATTCCCTCCCTCCTCCTTTCATCCTCCATTACTGATCCTGTCCGAACCCATCATCTGTTCCTCCCTGTGACATAACGCTGAGCGACAGGGCAGCTTTGTTTAGCGCCGGTGCACCGTGTTCATATTCCACTGCAGGAACCCGAACAAGGCATCGTGAGGTAACACCGACAAGCGTCAGCTCATGTGACTCCTCATCAGCGTGACCTCATTCACAGGACGCTGCTGCAGGCCGGGATCAAATCTGTCCGACAGCATAAAAAAAGCTCCTTCATAGACACAAAAATAAGGGCTGAGCTCTAAAAGCAGCAGATCTCTGATGCTGACATCCATTATGATCCACAATAGCTGCTTCTGCATCACGTTAAAGGATTACCTGCAGCACACCTGTCACCTCTTCTTTCTACATATAAAACTTACATTTTATCCCGTCAGCAGCCATGTGCTGCCCCCATGTGGCTGATTTACCACACTGCATCTCTGCTCTGAACAGCCGGGCTTTGCTCCTTCTGCTCGCATCACAGTACTGATGAGAATAAAGTCAACTTAGATTAATAAAACCAGTTTAATCTGTTTAATTCTGAACTCCTACAAACTGGCATCCATCTGTATGTTTATTGTTCAACACTTCATGCTTCATCTGCTTTACATGGTAAATTTGATTTGCTTAATCTTGCTGCATCCCTTTAGGAAAATGACTTTATCTCTGCAAGCTCACGGTGTGTTTGCATCCATTAGCTGTCACATTAAAGAGACGAAGCCTTTCTGCTTCTGCACTTCTGTGCCCGTGTGCTCCGTCACGTTTCCTTACATCACTAAACTGATTGTTTGTCCCTTTGGATTCTGAACTGAACCAATAAACAGGATTTGTTTTTGACTTTGTTTTCCATCTGTGTCATTTCCAGTGTGAGAACTCACCCATCCTCCCTGCTGGATGATGTAGTCGGCCTCCTCTTCCTCCAGGCAGCGTCGTCCCAGATCCAACAGCGTTGGTAAAGGCTGGCCTTCGCTTTGCAAAGCTTGGAGCAGGACCAGAGGTACGAGCACCTGGTGGTGGGCATCGGGGGGCGAGGCTGTGGTGTCACATCTTTAAGCAAAATCCAGGTTTTTCAGATCACCGTAAGCAGAACTCACCTTACTCCATCCTCCCGGTGTGTGAGCTGAGAGGTCCAACACCGTGCTTCTGAATCTCTGGTAGTCGAGGGGTCTGAAACAGGGAGACATAATTGATTGGGGGCAGGGGGGTCATCCAGGGTCAGAACCCTGCAGATTTTCCATGCATCCCTGCTCCAGGACACCTGATTCATTTCTAATGGCTCCAACAGATCTGGAAAAATGATTCCTTCATTTGAATGTGATGTGTTGGAGCAGGGAGACATGGAAATTGTTCAGGATGAGGGTCAGATGATGATGATGATGAGGATGTTTGTGGTCCTCAGTCTGACATCAGCCGCTGCAGCGTCCTGCATGTTGGAGCAGTTTTATGCTTGTTACATCCTTGTGCAGTTCTACGTTGCTTCATAGTGACTCAGTACGAAGCGGGCATAAACACAGCAGCAGATGATGTTTGAACTTACAAAGCAGGTGATTTTAGGTTTAATAGCACCCGGGGAGCGGGTCTGACAGCCCCCCATCATGCAGCATCTTTAAAACCGCAGCTACTGCCGCATCTCATCCTGTTTCCCAAACATGTAGATATGAAAGCTAGAATCATCTTCACTATGACACCATTATGGTGGGCGTGTACTGAAACGCATCAGCCAATCAGCTGCCAGTCAGTGGTTCACACACTCACCCTGTGAGGAGTGTTTGTACAGCTTCTGCCAGGTGTGTGTCGAGCTCTTGGGCCACTTTGTCGCCCACTGCAGCGAGGCAGTCTTCAACGGAGCTGTCGGGCCTGGCTGGGCTGAACACCGGGGATGCATGGAGGTCAAACCCTGTGCTGGAAAACGCTGCAAAGGGAACAAACCACTATGATGCATCCATTACTTCATACCAATCCAGACACACACACTCCCATTACACACACATGAAAACACTTCTCTGAGCATGCACACTCATCTGCTGCCACGCAATGTTACAGAGAGCTGCATGTCTCACCACAGCAGCCATGAAACATTCATACCAGACAAATAAGCAGCACTGAATGAATAAAGATGAAAAGAAAGCAGGAAGGAAGTGCAGGAAGTGTTTACTTTACTTTATTGTCCACCAAACACCTCACATTTCACATATTCACAATCACATTTAAAAAGCTTTTAAAATATCCGGTGCAAATAAATAAATTAAGTTGAATTAAATTGAGTGTGCTGCAGTTCAGTTTTAGAAGCGTTTGGAAGCTACGTCACAGGGATTCAGACAGAAACATCCGTACAAAACCAGTTTGATCTAAACATCATTGATAGGTAACTTTATCAATATGTTTTATGTAAGAATCGCCTTTCAGAGCACCGTAAGGAGGGAAATAACCCCAATGTAACAAACAACACAAAGCTCGTCTCAAAGTGGCTGGGGTCCTAAATCGAGAAAACGTTTCAACGATGAAGCATGGAGACGGGCCACACTGAGCATACGACCCCCTGACTACAGATAGTGAGGGGGAGGATGGTGGGAATGAACGGTTTAGTGGAGAGGAAGAGCGGGGTGTCATCAGCGTAGAACATTAGCAAGTGGAAGGAGGAAGACGATGAAGAAGAGAAGTACCAGTGCAGGCAGAGCTAAGTAAAACAACAGATCCAGCAGTGTGTGTGTGTGTGTGTGTTTCTACTAACAGGCAGAAATGTCATCTTCCAGTCGTCTCAGCTCTTCTTCTATCTGTTCTTTTCTTTTTCTGGCATTCTCCTTCTCATTTGCTACATCTCCTGAAAGAAAATAGGTAAGAAACACACACACACAAACACGCACACACACACACACTTCAGGATTCATATATAAAATATTTAACTAATTGTTATAGACTGCTGGAATCTAACATTCCTCATGTTGTGCAGACAGAGTGTTGCTTTACAGATGATATACATGTAAATAAAAATATGACAAATAAACTGATGAACAAACACAGAACATCTTTCTGCTTATTTCCACAACAAATGAACATGTTCATCTGACTCCTCCATCAGCTACGTGACCGAGAACACGTAGCCGTCACGGAGCGCACATATTCCAGCCTGAAGTTCAGCCAAATTCACTGCTCAGATTTTATTATGAGAGTAAAGAGAAACTGGAAAGGCTTGAGCGATCCCAGACCGGCTGCAGGGCCGGCTATTTAGTCACACTTCCTCCCTGATTCAGTAACATGCAGATGATGACTTTATGATGTAAACGTGCTCAGAGATTCAGTCACATCAGACTCCATCTTTGCTCCACTCAGGACACCAACACTTATCCGGAAGTGAATTATTTACAGTCTCTGCCCTGCTGGGGGTGAAATGAACCATGTGAGGGGCAAAAACACAACAAAAGGACACAACGTGTGCACGGTGCATCACCTGTTAGGTCCTGCTCTAAGCTGTGACCTAACAAGTGCTTTGTTAAAATACAGCTTTCTTATTTGTTTTAATGCCCATCAGTCCAACACCAACATCCTGAAAATCAGTGTTGGTTTTTCCTGCTGCTGCCTCAGCATTCAGCCAGACCCCTATTTAGCCTCAGTCCACTGGCGTGCGAGTAATCCTGCAGACATTACACATGACAGGCTGTCAGAATCTGGACCGGGTCAAGCGGAAAGTAGGGATTAACCCCCTCTTCAGTGATTTCTAACCATCACACGACAATGGACCCAAAGTTCCCACATTTTTTTTTAACCTGCTTTTCTGCTGTTTTCTATAAAGGCTCATGACCTGCAACTGGAAACCGAAGAGCTGGCTCTTCCTCCTACGCTGCCAAACGGCCCGGATGAACTGAAGGTAGCGTTTACTTTCACACTTCATTTCTCAGCCGTTGCATAACAGACATATTTGCAGAGTTTGACAAGAACTATTTGTGTAGATATGTGGTGACAAAAACGCTGATCCTGTTTTATATGCATGCCATGTCTCCATCCTGAGGTCATGTAAAAACCTTTTAGAGGACAATCCATCTGGACACCATATTGGACTGGAGTTGTGCTTGACATTGAAAACTTTCCAGACGTGGACTCGCTCGTCTCCTGAATGCACTTCCACACCAAAGTCAGCGTGGGCTAAATTGAGCTGGTAAACAGGTGGCAGCGTGCCTACACAATCCAAAGACTTTGGAGCGTGTGTGACAACTTTACCGGCCTGCTCTGAGCATGAACGGCAAATCTCTCACCCTGATCAATAGCTGCCTGCGATCCACCGGTGGGCAGCATTCCCAGGTAGTTCAGCACAATGTATTTGGTTTCATAGCGGAACCCCTCAGGCACGATGGCGGTGACGGAGGCACAAGAGGTGGAGCCCGAGGTAGCCATGGAAGAGACTGGGGTCAGATTCTCAGGCACATTAATTCTTACAGTCAAAGCTGCAGGGTGTCTCACCTGAGAGAAAAAACAGAAAAAAGAACAAATACAATCACTTCTCCCATGTCTGAAAAAGACAAAACAGCTACGTTTAATGCAATAAAAATCCTTTGGAGACTTTTTAACCACACATGAACTTGAAAGATGAAGACTGGCTCTGAAGTTGTGTAAAAGACATCTTCACCATAAAACGTGGCAAATAGGTCATAAAAACTCCTAAACGGAGACATTTAATGAACAGACGTCTGAAATAAAGTTAAATATTACGAAGCTAATTTAGTTTTGAGTCTCCAGTTGAGTTTGTCATCTCACATTTCTCTTCAAGGATGAAGTGACACCATGCGGCCAAAAAAAGTTTATTATTGTCAAGTCTGTAAGAGTAAATTCAGAACTTCCGGTTGAAGCTGTCAAAATAAAAATGTCCGTCTGATTTATGGAGAACAAAATCTGGGTGAACAAATGCATTCATATTGTTCCAGTTTGTTAAAATTACATTTCAGCTACAAAAACTACAGAATGTTTTTTCTCAATCATCAACAGGAGACTTTTTATATATACCTAAACTTATTGAAGTGCAACTCATCAAGCGTCTTCATCAATGAAAATGAACGTTTTACGTCGCAGGTGGTAAACTCGCTCACATACAAGCTAATGTAGCTAGCGCCACAATACAGATTTATCACAAATTTTAACACAAAGGGATCTAACTTTAAACTTTACACCATTTCGGATGAGTTGTTCTTGTTTTTTGCTCCTACCGTTTATGCCCAACGGAAACCGGGTGCTTACAAAGGACAAGCTAAGGGGAATGTTGTCACACAAACATGCAGAGCTCGCTGGTGAAATCAGACCACCACTGGCTGGCAGCAGCCGCGCACAGTCCCAGTACACAATGTGCTCTGGATGAAATGAAAGCTAGCAGAAACACAGCATGCATATTCCTGTGCTGTCCTTCAAAGTAAAACACTCCTTATCTAACGGACATTTGTGTTGCTTTTAGAATATTAAAGCAGTGACCCTCCTTAGTTAAGCGTTTACAATAAACTATAAACTGTTACTAACTCACATCCTAACTACAAATTTAGAATAAAATTGATTAAAATAAAAATAAAATTCGCATGTCCACAGGAAGTAAAAGTGACATTACGGCGGTTTGTTCCGCACACGTTGAGTTTGGATGCGGCTCCGTGTAGGACATAAAAATCCCACAATTTACATGTCATAAGGTGACGCCCTCCCATTTTTCCTGAATTTTAACACACCATCTCACCATTATAAACGGTAAAAGTCGTGTTTATTCCATTAGATTGAAAGTTATGAATATGTAGATACAAGCAATTCACACACTGAGCATATTTAAATAATATAGTCGTTATAAACTGTGAAGTTGCGAATTTCACCTTTTTATTCTGAAAGTTTTAAACGGAAGTGCAGTTCCGTCAAGATTAGTTATCTCGACTGGAAACCTGGAAGAAAAGTCTGACCTGTCGACGGTTCCTGTTTGTTTAAGCAGTTTGTTCAAGTGGTTAAACGTTTTGGGGTTTTTTTTCTTCAGAATTTGAGATAATAAAACACAAATTGAACAGAAATGGCGCTGACCGACGCCGACGTGCAGAAACAGGTAAAAACAAAAGAAAAACAACTGATTGCAACACCACAATAGTTAAATGTACAAAGTTTTTCTGACTAACGCGGTTTAATTATTGCTCCGCACCGTTTTATTATTTTGCTGCTGCTGTTTTGTTATCGTATAAATTAATTATATTAATCTTTTGACCTAGTACTTGTTGGGGCAACATTATGGATGATAAATGCCTTAAATTTCACTTTACTTTTCCGATAAATCTCAAAATGGCCTTATTGACGCGTCGTTCGTTAAGTTTCTAACGTTATGTATCCTGGTGTAGCACTTAAACAGGTTGTCATGTCCATACTTCTGCATTTGAGCAAACTACTTGTCTGTTGCGGCAGATTAAGCACATGATGGGCTTCATTGAGCAAGAGGCCAACGAGAAAGCAGAGGAAATCGATGCAAAGGTATTTGCAGCCTGTCTGCAGGTCTTGTGCTGTTTGCCACAGAAAGCAGAATAAACTACCTTTTTGCAGGCAGAGGAAGAGTTCAACATTGAGAAGGGACGTCTGGTGCAGACTCAGCGGGTGAAAATCATGGAATATTATGAGAAAAAGGAAAAACAGATTGAACAACATAAGAAAATGTAAGTTTAAACTGATTTATTGGCAGAATTTGGCTAAAATATCAACCAGGAAAAATAATTTGTACCACATTAGATTTAAGTATTGGGTTGTAAAGTCACCCGGTTATTATTTAAATATTATTTAAATGATCCTAAAATGTTTTCAATAGTTACCCAAAAGCAGCGTAACGTGTTCCAGACTCTGTGTTTAAGCCTTATTCTGCTGAATACATGGAGATTTGGGATTTACCTGAGCTTTCTGGACATTTGGGAAGATCTGATGGCTCTGCATAATTTGATCGGGGAACTTGAATCTTGGAAACTTTCCTTCCTCAGCCAGATGTCCAACCTAATGAACCAAGCAAGGCTGCAGGTGCTGAAGGTCCGAGACGACATGATCATGGTGGGAGATCACGCAGAGCTTGTCTTCTCATCAGTTCCTACATCCTGTCTGCAATCATTCCCCATTCAAACATATTTAAATGTATAGTTGAGCATACATATGATTTATATTTACACCTACACACTGTCCTGTCTCAGGATCTGCTAAATGTAGCCCGTCAGAGACTTCGAGAGATTGCCAAGGACCCTGAAAAGTACTCCAAACTGCTGGAGGGCTTGATACTTCAGGTAGCACGTGGTTCATTAATTCTCTTCATATTTGAAGTCTTTTTTTTTTTTTAAACCATTATTTATTTTGCATTTTAGGGATTTTATCAGCTGCTGGAGCCTAAAGTTACCATTCGCTGCAGAAAGCAGGATGTGGAAATGGTTAAGGTGGGGCTGGGTTGATGGTTTAACTGGATTCTTTACACGTATTAGAAGCTGTGAAGAGATGCTCTCCATGTATTTACCCGGCAGGGAGCAGCTAATAAGAACATTCCCATCTACAAAGAAGCAGTGAAGAGCAACATCAGTGTGAAAATTGATGAGGAGCGTTTTCTTCCATCAGACATGTAAGACAGCGTGGCTTCAACCCGCCGGATCAGCAGATTACATGTAAAATGCTTCTGTACGTGCTGAGTTAAGCGTCTTCTGCTTTGACAGCTGCGGAGGAGTAGAAGTGTATAACAATAACGGAAAAATCAAGGTTTCCAACACGTTGGAGAGCAGGCTTGATCTCATCGCACAGCAGGTAGAGTCCCTTTTACAGATAGGTGTAGTTCCTATGTTCCGTCTCTAGGGGGAAGCACCGCTCTGCTTTTACATTTAATGTGTCAGAGAAACACGAAGTTCTGGTTCCGCAAGAGTTCTGCTTACTGGACTTTGATTTATCAGATACTAAATATCATGCAAAGGAATTAAAAAGGAAATTCTAAACAAAATATTCCTGAGAGGATAAAGGAGAAACTTTGTCAAAATGGTTTCACATCATAACCCCCTTAATCCATTTCAGGGTGGAGAAGGATTGTTAGCATGGGTTCTCCCAGTGTAAGCATGGGTTCTCCCAGTGTAAGCATGGGTTCTCCCAGTGTAAACATTGGATCTTCCCAGTGTAAG
>JBAMIG010000010.1:25690129-25701486 GCA_037177335.1 Kiunga ballochi
TGGAACCTCTAGTGGATGAGGGGGGAACTTAAGGATGTGGAACCTCTAGTGAATGAGGGGAAACTGCAGGATGTGGAACCGCTAGTGGATGAGGGGGGAACTGAAGGATGTGGAACCGCTAGTGGATGAGGGGGGAACTGAAAGATGTGGAACCTCTAGTGGATTAGGGGGGAACTGAAGGATGTGGAACCTCAAGTGAATGAGTGGGGAACTGAAAGATGTGGAACCACTAGTGGATGAGGGGGGAACTGAAAGATGTGGAGCCTCTAGTGAATGAGGGGGGAACTGAAGGATGCGGAACCTCTAGTGGATGAGGGGGGAACTGAAGGATGCGGAACCTCTAGTGGATGAGGGGGGAACTGAAGGATGTGGAGCCTCTAGTGAATGAGGGGGGAACTGAAAGATGTGGAACCTTTAGTGGATGAGGGGGGAAATTATTCACAGCATCTGTCATAGGAAGTATGAGTCAGTGGGACAGTAGCTTGGTTAGATGAGTAAAGGTGGTGAATTATACATATGAAGGCAGCAGAGCTGTGAAACCTTTCTCGCCCCCTGTTTTCATATGATGGGACAAAGTGACTGTGAGTTTGTTATTCAAACCCGCAAAGTGTGTAGTCTGTCACAGGCTTTCCCCTTACACACACCTCCTCCTTACACACACCTCCACTCCATCATTAGAAAGTAGAATGGTACAGTGAATAGATACACATGGAGGGAGGCAGGAGTGATCCAGTTTTTCCACCCAGGCAACCAGTAACAGGAAGACAGTCTGCTTTATTGGACTGGACAGGCGCTGGCATCCTGGGGGTGGCGGCTCAGCGCTGGCCTTTCACAGCGCTGCCCTTTTCATCCGCACGCGTTAAACGCTCTGCCGGAGCGGGGGAAAGGAGGGGAGGGAGGATGTCGGTGAAAACGAGGGGACAAAAAGGAGAGATGGGGTTGTGAGAGGGGGGGAGCCTGCAGCTGTGTGAAAGTGCACACTGCTCTTTCAAGATAAGCAATTTTTTTCCTGCACTGCGCTGATGCCGAGATGCTCACCCCTGCCCCGAGTCCTTGTTCTGTTCAGCTGAAGTGGAACAGAAAAATACAGATTAATCTGCTATATCTGAACCGGAACCAACGTTTATTCACCAGAACCCAGTCGTAACACAACTTCTTTCTACTGCTGCTGCTTCTATTGTGCATCAAACTCCCGACTCCTCCACAGTCAGGGTTTGTGATACAGAATATTCTGCATCTCTGCACAAACGCTTCATTCAAGCCCTAAAATGGATGAAGCACATCATCAAATTCAATTCAATTCAGTTTTATTTATATAGCCCAATATCACAACAACGTTGCCTCACAGGGCTTCACACACACAGTTTCAAACAACAAGAATGTCAGTAAAGTTGGATAACAGAGGATGAATTATAAAGTTTACCTGCAGGAAGCGTCTGCTGTTTCTGAAAGTCAGTACGTCCATCACAATGTTCCTAAACGGCGCTCTGACTACCCAACATGTTGTAAATGCGTACCCCATAGAGGCCCCGCTGCACCCCGACTCTTTACATGTCCCAGGACACGACATTACAAAAGATGAGCCAAAAGGCAGCGAATGAGTTAATAATTCAGCATGTCTCATAAAAGCTTTGGCCGTTTCTCTATGCTAACATTAGCATTTTAGCCTCTGAAGTCTCAAACTAATGCAAAGGAGATCCTGGTGGCGTCCATGTTGGTTTTCCAAACTCTGACTTCAGAATCCCGAGTCAGATCTTGGCTTAAATGCTTGTAAAGGACTGTTTCTAGGTGGATTCCCGTGGTTAATGTGTCTGTAACGATATTATCATCATGCATGTGTGTGTGACAAAATTAGCAACAGATGTGTGAAGGTGTGGGATGTGTGAAGGTGTGGGCTGAGCTGTGAGCTTAGAAAATAGAAAGAGGTCAGTTTGCCGCTAACAGAAGTAATAGTTTATGTAAACGAACCGCAAGAGGAGCTTGTTTTTATTTACTGTTTAACTTTCCTGCATTTATCTGTTATGTTTGTCTCGGGCTAAATGTTCATTCATCAGATACATTTCTGGTGCCGAACCCGAGTCTGATCAGCTCATCCAGACGTAGATGTGTGAGCACAAATTAATGTGCTGCTTTTAGGTGTGAGCTGGTAAGATGTCTGCCGTGTGGGGTCGGTACCTGCAGCAGGAAGCCTGACTAAACGAATGTCCAGCTCAACACTGCTGCTTTTTCTTCCAGGCCCAAGGCGTATAGCAGTTACCTGGAAGACATCATCAGCTATCGGTGGGAACTGGAGGAAGGGAAGCCCAACCCACTGCGAGACGGGCCCTTTGACCACCTGCCGCTTCGCACACAGGTGGAACTGCTGCACCGACTCTGTGACTACCGTCTGGATGCTGCTGATGTCTTTGACCTGCTGAAGGTACACCGCTCCTCGTTTCCTACTCTGCCTTCTGTTTCCATTAACACCAGTAATGCTCCACCAGTTTATATGCTGGGTTTTTGTTCCACCAGTTTATATGCTGGGTCGGAGAACATTATTACTCGTTGTTGTTGTTTATGTTGATGATGATGATGATGATGGTATTTTTACGTTGCGTTTACAGCAGCATGTTTATACACTAATGACAGCTGTCCCTCATCACCTCCAGGGTCTGGATGCAGACAGCCTGAGGGTGGAACCATTGGGCCAAGATGGAAATGGAGCCATCTACTGGTACTTTTATGGCACACGTATGTACAAAGAAGAACCGGTGACACCAGAGATGTTCAGGTAAATAAAACCCACTCGTTCCTTTTGTCTGGTTGTGTGAATGACACAGTTGTGGGATGCAGGCTTGTTAATAATGCAGCTGCTAATTACCCTTATTGTCATTTTAAGTTAATTTAACCCTTTACTGGTTTTTCCTTCAGCAGTGATCCATCTGAACTGATGCTACCTGAGAAAAAGAAAAGAGGAAGACCACCAAAGAAGAGAAAATGGGAAGACCCTCCTCTTAGGTTAGAAATGTAAAGCATAGAAAGCAGCTAATACTTGTGTTGCACACATGCTGGTTATGTGAAAGCATGCATTTAACAGTTACAACAGCTGTAATTGTGGTTAGCATGTGGCTTTTAAACAGCTAGATTCGGCATCAACAGTAAAAAGAAAAGGCTTAAGATCCACATGCTTTTCATACCATTCTGCAGCTCAAACCTTTTAAACTATCTCTCATTGTCCCCATGTGTAGATATGAAAATTATTAATAGTTTACTGGATTTATTTAATTTTTCTCTTTTTAGTGACGATGAAAGTGAAGTGTCAGAAATAAACACAGAAAATGGACTGGAAGAGCTTCCCTCAACCTCAGGTAAGACCCCCTACACTCATTTATTTTATGAGGATCTCACTGAAATATGTGTGACCACCATTTGCACTCATTAAAAGTCTCAGCTCATTTTCTATAATCAATAATCCAATACCTCCTCTTGGCCTCTGCCAGATCGTAAGCGAGGAGCTTGGTCCCTTGTGTGTGATACAGAGGAACAGTGGATCAGTCTGGCTGAAAGCATCAAAGACAAGAGCTCCCCGCAGGACCGCCACCTCTACCGGGTCATCAGCCAGAACTTCCTGCCCGAGATCAGCAGCATGATTGCACACAAGGTCAGAACATCCGCCTCCATCACAGCTTTTCAGTTTGCAACATGGAGTTGGTCCCGCTTCACATGTAGCAGGAATCCTTAGCATCTGTGTAAAGAACGTTGAGTCATGCTAATGTGTGTAACACCTGAAATCAAGGTGTGAAGTATCCCAGGGGGAGATTATACCTGTTACACTGTTCAGGCATGTTAAAACCTACACGCTTCTGGCTTCATCTGAGCTCCTAGCAGTCCTCTTTGGTTGTTTGCATATTTGAAGGTGTTCTTCCAGTGGGGTGTACTTTGCTCCTGTCTACCTGCAGCTTTTTCTCTCCTGCCTCCACGTTGTGACAAGCTGCAGCACATTTTGCAGGTAGAGGAGGTGCAGAATAAAAACAGACCTCTTAAACTGATCCTGTGGCTTAAAGTAGTTGGTTTGGTTGGTAAAGGGAACATCTGCGTGGCAACATGGTGAGTTTCAGCCACTTGGATGGATTTCTCCAGCTTCTGTTTTCATCCTACCTGTTGGTGCAAAGGTCAGTGGCTGCTGTCTATCACTGCGATGTACTGACTGTTGCTATGGAAACGCCTTGAGCCTTTCCCCATCATCACCATCAGCAGTGATGTAAAGAATCCTGCTGGCAGCTTGATGTCAGCAGAGGGGGTCACTCACTAATTGCAAATGGTTGAAAGTGATTTTGTCCTTCATCCATTTTCACACTGCCTTTAAATGGCGTTCAAAATGTCTGCAAGTGTAGCATCTCCCTGTGCGATGCATGTTGTTTATAGCTGACTGGTGCCGGTCGGGACAGGAGTCAGAGACTTTGCTGCTTTTATGATTGGAGTGGAAAAAACTGTCCCTCAAAGTTCTGATTTTACACTTGTCCACAGAAGTTACAGGGAATGCATTCCTTTAATGTTCTCCTTATATGCAGATCCATGTCGCTGATGTGAACCTGTCCGAGGTATATTTATTACATCACCATGGCTATGCTATATAGATTTAGTTATTGATTGCAGATTGATTTTATTGCAGGCCACCTGGCCTCTTATAAAAAAGCTTTATATTTGTTCATAAGTCTGATTATGAAAGTGGGATGTTTGAAACCCTGTGAAGCATTCAAACTGCTTCCCTCATGCTTTGCTGCTGTAGCTGCTCTGTGTTGGACGTAATGCGTCTTATCCTGGTGTCCCGCAGAGTCTTCTCCTCCACGTGACTCCGGCTGCTGTCACCAGCCCTTTAATGGTGCGCTGACAGCCAGCAGGAACTCACCTTGAGGCAGGACGGGCCTCTGGAGCGACAGCTCTGCTGTGCTGCAGGATTCTGTCGACCTCTCTCTGGAGGCAGCAGAAGCACTCTGTGTCACGGTGGAGGAGGGGTTGCTGATGGAAAGCCCCGGGACACGTCAGTGCTTCCCACTAAAACCAGGCAGAGACTGGGACAGGGTTTTCCTGTGCCTCTTATCACCCCCACCCACATCCTCCTCCCTCTTAGCCTCACCTACACACAGCTCAACTCACCTGAAGCTAACCGGACTGATCAATACCACATCAGAGCCTACTGATGTGCATCCATTCATGGATTGGTTTGGATCTGGTATGAACACCGTGTGCACCAGAACACACATAGATCCAGACCTTTGCTCCAACGTGCACGCCAGCAGATTCCCATTTGTTTACTAATGTATGTTTACTCTTGGTTTCATTCAGCCTGCCGCTGCAGATGGACCAGTCCACCTGCTCTGCATGCAGAAAAGTCGCTGATGCAGGAAGTCTGTAAAGAGAGAACCGCACTCAGTCTTTTTTCCACAAATAGCTGGCAGCTTTCTGACCTTTCCTCTGCTGTTTTCAGCTTCGTGCTCTGCAGCGTAACTCATTTCCTGCCGAGGCGGATCTGCTATGAGCGCATCAGCTCTTTGGTTAGAGGGCTCGTCTTGCTGGCATTTCCTGAAACTTAGTGGCAAAGTAACATGAGTTTAAATGGAGAAAAGTTTGATATAGTAAGAATCCAGATTTTTTTTATTATGGGATTGAGGACACACTTCTCTGTGGGTCTCAAAGGATGCATCATTCAGACCTTCATGTTAAGGTGTAGTTGTTTTTATGCAGGACGTTTTAAGCCTTTGGGAGGGTTGAGACCAAATACAGCAGAAAGAGGCTGATCTGGAGGAGGGGAGAGTAGAAACGGTGACCTCTGCTCCACCCAAGGGGCAGCCTGTGTATTGGTTTCTATGTAATGACTTTTACCTTCAGGGCTCACACACATAACTGGCTACATAATTAAGGCACATCCTCATTTTATCTATGTAGCAAATATGGATTTAATTAAATCTGGTGACATTTCAGAATATTACAGGTAAGATGAGATCATATGTGATAAAAAGTTCTTCTCTTTGTTCTTCAGGAGCGTGAGCAGAAACAGAAGCTGCTCGATCCCACCCCAGTTCGCATTTCCCAGCGCTTCTCTGAAGATCACTTCAAACCAGAGGAGGAGGTGCGTCATCAATGTACCGTGTGTTTAATAAGGAAAGCACCATCACAGTTTGAGCTCAGGCTCATAGATCTGTGTGTGTGTGTGTGTCTGTGTGTGTGTGTACAAACAGGACAATCTGAAGGCTGCATCGCATGAAGAGAGGAAGAAAGATGAAGAGCTGGACAGGCAGGTGCTGCTGGCCGAACAGCGCCGAGAAGAGGAGAGGCTCCAGCAGGAGGAGCGCCAAAGGCAGAAGCAGGAGAAGATCAAGGCCGTGGAGGGTGAGATGGATGGGACATGGAGAGCGCTCACAATCAGCTTCCCGTTGCCACGGAAACGCATTTATATCCGGTCATGAACGTTAGAAAAGGTTTGCTTGTTGGCGCTCATTCATCAGTGACGTTGCTGATACGGAGGCAGAATGGATGATGAAGGGCACCAGCCTTTCATCATCTTCATCGCTGCGTTTTGCCGCTTGGCATCTGGAAAGTCTGCAGTTGTTAAAGTAGCTTTGTGATTTATGTTCAGAGTATGAGAGGGAATGTGGAAGACGTTTAATCAAGAGATCACTTCTTTCTCTGCCTCCCTCTGATGCCATCTATCACGGCCTAATGAAGCGCTGATTGTGCTTCAGAAGAGGCGTCTCATTAATGTATTATAGATGAACAGCAGGACCTGGCCTGCTCTGTGTGGATTCCTCCCTGAAACATCTTAAATCCACACAGCGGGGGGGAGGATGGTGGGCCTCGCTGCCTTTCATGTTGAAAGATAAAGCACTGATACATATGCACTCTGTGCTCTGTTCTGCTCTTTTGATCAACTGGGCTGAAGAAAAGATGGCTGATGGATGGTTCTTCTTCTGCTGTTTGACAGCAAAAGCCTGGTTTTCATCGGCTTTGTTGCAGGAACAGCGAGGACGGCTTCAGGACCTGGAGTAGAAACACTCAGGATAGCGGCACTTTCCTTTATCATTTTTATTTATTTATCAAAGAGGAAATTTCTGTGTCTGCAGATCGAGCAAAGAGGAGGAAGATGAGGGAGGAAAAGGCCTGGTTGCTGTCTCAAGGAAAAGAGCTGCCACCGGAGCTGCTGAATCTGGAGCCGACTTCACCTGTGCTCGGCACACGCAGGAATAAAGAATTGTAAGCGGCCATGTTGTGTTGTAATGATGATCAAAGCGAACCGGCTGTAACACGTCTCATCTTCGTCTTTTTAGCTACGATATCGATGACGATTACACCGCTCTGTATAAAGGTACGCTGCTTTAATTCTTCATATCAGTGTGTGCTCCTGTCTCGGTGTCTGATCTAATCACTCCTCTGCTCCTCAGTGCTGGAGGCCCTGAAAGCTCATAAAGATGCCTGGCCTTTCTTGGAGCCCGTTGATGACTCCTATGCCCCCAATTACCATGAGATCATCCAGGTACAAGATGCAGTCGCTGCTTTTCACCTTGTGTTGTAGATCATGTGATTGTTTTCATGCCGGTGTCCTTCCCGTCCTTTTAGACTCCCATGGATCTGTCCACCATCGAGAAGAAGCTCAATGATGGGGATTATGTTGCGAAGGAGCAATTTGTGGCTGATGTGAAGCTCATGTTTGAGAACTGCGTTGAGTACAACGGAGAAGACAGCGGTACGTTTGCAGCGGCGCTACACACTGCGTGCATGAATGCGTTTGTGGGGAAAGACGCAGGGGATGAGAGTAGGAGTCAGCGTAAAAGAAAAGGGGCCGGCCCCGGTGCTGTGCTGGGGCCGGGGACAGGGCAGGCTTGACAGTGATTAATGGGGAGTGATTGAGTTGTGCTCCAGTGCTCGGGGGGACCTGAGCCCTGCAGTGCCAGAGAAGCATTCCAGCCCCTAAACCCCCTGTCTGGAGCCATCCATCCAACTCAATGCTCTCCCCAGGGATTTGAAGGGGGGGGGGGTCGGAGGGCCGGAGTGGAGCAGAAAGAAGGGGTTGGATAAACAGGGGTCAGCCTACGCCCTCTGACCTGGTCATTTGCCTCAGACTTAGCCAGAACAGTGGAAAACACTGGTGTTTCAGGAAGATGTGGCACGCTTGTTGCTTTTTACTCACACTGTGTGGGAGAAGAAGCTTTGCTCACTTTGGTCTGATGCTCTCCGTCCCACAGAATACACCGTCATGGCAGAGTCTCTGGAGCGCTGCTTCAGCCGGGCCCTGACCAAACACTTCCCCTCCGAGGACGGCGACACAGACGAAGAGTTTCACGTCAGCCGGGAAGACAAAGAGCGTAAGGACAAGAAGCGGAACCGCAGCACTAAACATGTGGGACCAGAGAGTTTGATCAGGGCCACTGAGCAAGCCCAACGTAAGCGAAGCTCTCAAGGAGGCATGGGCAGCACCCCCTCAGAGGAGGAGGACGGCAGACTATCCCGACCGTATCCCCCTCATCACTGGACAAATGGTCCTGCTCACCCTCATGCTCTTCCTCCCAGCCAGTATGACCCGCGTGAAGCTGGCATCCGGAGCATGTACTACCCAGGACAACAGGTATGTACAGAAGTCGTACCGCCCTGATCTTCACACATCCATCATGTTACTGCTGTGTATTTACATGTTTGAATTAATTTGTGTGCTGTTGTACCAGCTGCATCATCCTCCTGGTCCACATGGACCGCACATGTACGCCCAAAGAATGGCAATGGATACGCGCTTCTCCTACCCCGTTCACATTCCCCGACATGGAGACCCAAACTTAAACCGCATGCCTCACAGCTTTAACATGCAGGTAACCGAGACAACTACATGATTTTATGCTGGTTACATGTTAAACAGATATTTCACACTAAAATTACCTTTTTGTTCTTAGCATCGCTTAGCTGAGGGACATCACATGGGGCCCAGGTACCCACTGCGACCAGATCCTAATGAACAGCCTCCCCAACAGCACCCTTACATGGGTCCGACTCATGGCCCATCACTGGGCCCACGCCCCATTGCCCTCCAACCCGGACCTCCCCCTGAAGCCAGCATGTATCCGTCCCACCACCGTCCAGAGGGCCACACCATGCATTCAATGGGCAACAGATTCTCGGGACCAGAAGGTCCTCCTCAGCACAACCACCCAGGCTTGAGGCCTCCTGTTATGGGCGTATCAAACATGTGGCCCGGTATGGGTCACCAGGACAGAGGAAATGGCATGCGCATGCAGGATCCCAACATGGTTAACCAACGTAGCTTCAGTTATGGTGGGATCCCCCCTCCTGTGGGACATAAACCATGGCCGGAAGCTGCTGGATACCCCCAGCATCCTTCCAATGCTCAGTATCAAATGTCTTCCGCCGCCACGTCCTCACGGCCTCCTGTGTCCCAACCAGATTCCTCTGGCAGGACACTTTTGTCTTCCATGTTGGAAAGCCCAGAGATGCTGGCCCTGCAGCAGCTGTCAGCCTCTTCTGGACCCCCTGCTGGTGCCCCTCATCAGCACATAAGCAACTTTCAGCAGCCGGGGCCCCCGTCAGGACTTGGCAGCAACCCAGCTCACCCCTCTAAACAGCCTCCCCCTACCCCTGAGGTTCAGCTGCTGCGTCCTGCTGGAGACAAAGGGCCAGACAAGCAGCCATCCCAACAGACAAACATGGACCCCAAAGGTAGATGTGACCTTCTCTCGCAGAGTTCCATGTTTATCCCAAATGCATCCTAACCTTTTCCAGCTCAGATGCTCCTCCTGCACTATGCTAATGGCCACAGCCCTCAGCTTCTTCCCAGTTCATCCAGTGCTTTTCAGAATCTGCTTTAATTATTTCTCCCAGTGAGAGCAAACTGAATATTCATCATCCAGTTAAATGTGCTGCTTATGTCTTAGAAATGATGCATGCGATGCTTTCTGCTTCAGCGAGCTTTAGGATGTGTTTACGTCCTCATTTTAAGGGAGTTAAACAATGTGGGTTTTTATTTATTTGTGAGCTGGTTTTGTCTTTTTAATCACCTAATAAGACCCGTTAAAGGCAGAAATCACTGTAGGAATCTTTATGGTCTGCTTTACTCAGAGTAAATGAACAGTCTGTGTTAAGCTGTGAAAATGTTCTTTGTTTCATGTTAGCAGGTCAAACACAAGAGAACATGGCTGCAAGCAGCAGTTCTGATGACGCCTCGCCACACAAAAACCCAGAACTCGCCTCCAAACCCAAAGAGCGTTTTGGTGCATCTGCAGACAGGATGCAGAGCCCCCCTGCTGTGAGGTTAGGGGGTGAGGGGCGGTTGTCCAGCCACTATCCTGCACCAAACGGGCCAAGTAACGCCAGTTCCACGGATCCCGAGCGCACACGCAGCACAGCACAGCACGCTTTAAGCCCTGCACATCTTCCACAGAACCTGCTGCTGGCGTCTGAGTCCCAGAATTCCTCTCCACATGTCGCAGAGAGCGAGCAGCATGCACACCAGCAGGACTTCCACAAAATAGCTAAGAGCGTTCCTCTTCAGAGTCCGCCAGCGAGCTCTCCTCAGAGCTCCGACCAGCACAGTTCTCTAGAACCTTGTCATCCTATTCCCCAGAGAATCTCCCCCCACTGCCCCACTCAGTCCAGTCCCATGCAAGGCGCATCGCAGGGTGTCACTCAGGGAGCCCAGCCTGCCCCGCTCACCTCTCTGCCACCCAGTCATCCCACCCCGCTCTTACCCTCCCAGCCCAGCCCAGCAGACCATGGAGATCAGAGACCCAGTGAGCCCACGAGCAGACCCGCCTCTGTCAGCTCGGCCGTTTCTCCCCAGCTGGTGACAACTGGAGCGCCGACTAGTATTTATACTCAGCAGGCGTTTAGCCCGAATCAAACCCAGCTGATGGGGAGTGACAGGGTGGGTGTCCCGGCTCAGAGAGGACCCCCACACGGTCGCAATCCAGCCGGGCCTCTTCCCTCTCAGGGTCAGTACGGCATGGGGAACCCTCCGCATCCACACTACAATCACACAAACATGAGCAGACCCATGCCCCCTTACCACAACCAGTCCATCAACGCCCTCCCCAGTCCCGCTCCCCACACCAGCTTCCACCAGCAGGGGAGCACTGCTTACTCTTACCACATGTCCGGACATCAGCACGCAGACAACCAAAGCAATATGTACTCTCCTCATCAGTACCAGCAGCCGACCTACTACCCCCCGCCCCATCACCAGGCTAATGGGAGAGGCCGCTACCCCCCCAAGGAGTGGCACAGGGCTCCTTATCAACCTCATCAGCCGATTCCACCCAATCCATACCTTCCTGTGGCCAGTGCCAGAGCCAACGGTCAATCAAAGGAGAGTACTGTGT
>JBAMIG010000010.1:25726754-25739991 GCA_037177335.1 Kiunga ballochi
CCCCCCTCACCCCCCCCCCCCCCCCCCCCCCCCCCCCCCCTCCCCCCCCCCCCCCCCCCCCCCCCCCCCCCCCATATGAAAGATTTTGGCTGTGTCTCAATCAGCGCTGTAAAACGACTGTCTTTAGGTGCGTAGAGTGTTAACATAGACTTTTAAGCTAAAAAGTCAGAGAACTAATCTTTCTGATGTTGTGCTCATGATAATTTATGGATCCGATAATTTGTTTGACAGCGTTAACTAATCCAGTACCATTAGCATATGTAAATGTTAGCAGTTTTTAGCCATGTAGTTGTCACATAATAATTTTAGCATGAAGCAGAATTGCCTAACCGGTCATATGTCACTACTGTCAAATGTCCAGCATTTAATTTGAGACAGCACTTATGATAGTGTGCACTACAGAAAAAGTGTGCACTACATTTCAGTGCACTATGGTAGTTCCAATCTTACCAGACTTGCTGTTAGCTTGTCTGTCTATGCTGGTTGAGCTGTCTGTGGTCTTCTTGACTGTAGGTTTGGTTCTGGATCGAACTTTATTGAAATTTCCTTCAAGGATCCACTGATGCTGCAAGCCTTCATCAGGAGTCATGCGCTTTGTTGGATCCCAGCTGAAAAGGCACAGGAAATGTTTGAGTCTAAGCTCCTGTTAAATACCTGAGCCATTCATGGCAGAAAATAAGGGTTTTATTTGGCTCTTTAACAACATGTAAAATAAAATAATAAAAAAAAAAAACCTTTAAGGGGTATGTCAGATTCTTAAAGTTATTTTCTGGTGTCCATTAAGGGGCAGAGAACTAGAATCAGACTGAGCTCCACAGGATTTGAAGCAGCATTTCCATAATAAGGCGTAAATGACTCAGAAACTGTGTCATACATGTGTCATGCTGGGCTCGCATTGGTTTAAACACAACAACAACAAAAAAACAGTTTGAAACAGGAGAATTAAAGCAATTCAGCAGAATGTCTGATTAAACATACCTGAGACAAGCTTTAATGAAATCTAAGAACAAGGCATCGTTTGTTTTGAGAGCAGCCGACAGCTCCTTAGAACTGGGTCTCCGCTTTTTCCCCTTGCTGTTCGTGATGTTTCTCGGGTTTCCTTTGGAGTCTGTGCATAAAATACAAAGCGTTATCCTACACCCATCCACCCCCTGGAAAGCACTAAACTTGTCCATTCACAGTCTAATATCATCCACATAATTATAGCTCCCAGTGGCGCAGCAGAGCCTGCAACATAATCCCCACCACCACCGAGACATGTTTGCATGATTACTACCTGCAGGATGCTACAGCTCCCTCCAGATCTTTTACATTCAGAATGTATTAATTCAACCGGCCTGCATCCTAACTGCAAATTCATGTTTTTATTATGAAGGGAAGAAAATTCTCACCGAAGAACAACTTTTTCCTTGATGCTGACTGAACAAATTCATTTGGAGGCATCCCAAGAACCTGGAGGAGAAACGTGTGAGGACCGGTGCAGCAAAGTGTGAAAAGTAAAACAAACACAGTTGTTCTGCTCGCTAGCTGATCAACATGCCCTCCAAACTCACGACTCAGCTTTCCAAACTCTGCTACTCATATTACTATAATGATCCTTTTAACTGTAACGTTTTCTCTCGTATTATTATTATTAATCTATGTGTCATACCTCCATTATACAGGCTATCTGCTCCACCTCACTCTCTCCAGGGAAGAGAGGATACCCGGTGTAGAGCTCAGCGAGGATGCAGCCCAGACTCCACATGTCGATGGCCATGCTGTAAGGGTGACCCAGGATGACCTCTGGGGAGCGGTAGAAGCGGCTCTGGATGTAGGTGTACACTAAAAAATGTGTGAAAAGAGTGGTTTACAAACTGTAGGACACAAAATATTAGGTGTGAACGCTCGCTGGACTCACCTCTTTGTTGCTCATAGCAACTTGATCCGAAGTCAACCACCTTGATGTTCCCGGGCCCTCTTTGAGACAGAAGGATGTTCTCCTGTTGCAGAGAGCAGCAAACACATTCAGAGATGTTCATGCAGGGCTGTGCAGTACCACCGTGTCCACAAGATGGAGCGCAGTGCTCACTCATCCTTACAGATGTCATCGGCCCCTCTACAAACAACAGCAACACTTATAAACGCTCCAGATGGGAAGAGATCAATACCGGTTTGAGGTCACAGTGGATGATCTTCTCCCTGTGCAGCATCTGCAGGCAGCGGAGGAGCGCATGGGCGAACCGACGGATGAGGGCAAGACTGAAGCCCTGGAAGTTGTTTTTTTTGATGAGCTCATACAGATTCACCCTGCCATGGAGACAAAATGCAAGGTGTCATCAGTTTATCACATCTAAAATCCCTGAAAGTCCACACCAGTGTTTGAGCATCTCTGAATATCACACGCAGACTGAGAAATGATCTAATTGTGCTCACATTGACACGACGACAGATACTTTATAGAGTATCCGCCTGTTATTTATTGCTGCTTGTGATAAGCATAAACTTCTCTAGAGGTTGTAACTGGATCCTTCACACCATGAAGCAAGATGGGGTAAGAGATAGGGCGCTGATCAAGGCCTTAACTAAAGGATTCAGTAACAGTAATGTTAGACAAGGTGCCGGTCCAAGGCGTCCCCTAAAGGTCATCCAGCCAAACTGACACACTAAACTAGCTCCCCTCAAATAGATATAAGAGATGCTAAAACGTGGATGTGCAGGTAAGGAAGGTGTTGCTACGCGAAAGTAGAGCGAGTTGCAGTTAGCTTTGGGAGCCCATGTTCCCACCCAGCTTTTGTACCTGAGAAAGGTGACACACCTCAAATACCTTTGATTAAAAGATCAATTATTCAGTCAAGCGTTTGTAATGCTCAGTGGAGGCCTGCTGGTTTGCATGACGTATGCGAGTGAACATACTAACCCCAGAAGCTCAAAGGAGATGCAGAGGTGATTACGGAAGTAGAAGTACTCCTTCATGTGGATGACATTGTGCAAATTGTCTTTGTCTTTCCTCTTTATCACATCCAGGATCTTCAGCTCAACGAGGGCCTGGTGATGAAACCTACACAGAGGTGTTGCAGGGTTTAAAAACAAACAACAACATTTGAATTCTTTGTGTCAGCCGTGCACAATCCTTCTTTAAGCAGCTGCTAGTGAGAGAGCCAGCAGACAGGGCAAAAGGTTCTCCAAAACAGAGCTGTGCCACTTTGCACCCATTTGTTTTCTGCATTATTGAAGCAGCGCTACGTCCCGAAGGCTCCTGCATCTAACAGAACTTACTGAGATCCTCAGTGAGGAAGGAGAGGTAAGACAACACCACGAGGCTAAATCTGGTCTCAACGGATTGGCAGACTCCTAAAATGTAAAATGATCATGGTGCAGGCATGTGGGAAAAGACTCACAACTGGCCAAAAGATAACTCTGCTATGAGGAATAAGTGCTAGCGTAGCTAGCTGCAACACGGCTACGCAGACCAGGCAGAAAAGATGCAAGAGAAAGAAATCTGAACTCGCACCTTTTCTTGTTGCGGATCATCTTAATGGCCACAAGCTCGTTGTTCTTGTGGTCCAGACATTTTAGGACCTGCCCAAAAGAACCTTTCCCGATCACCTCGAGAACTTCAAACCTGTAAGCAATGTGGTCGTGCAGCACCTGGAAGACAACAGGAGCACCGTGAATGTGGGAGCACGGACCGCTGAGCTGCAACTCCTGCCACAGTGTCACAAAAGAGTCTAAATCCAAAGCATTTTTAGTGTTTCAGTGCAACATGATCATATTTACAGTGTCATGAGGCCTGCAGCCTTGTTTCCATGCAGCTATTAACCGTCAGTCAGAGCCGTGACAGCGAGATGAGCATCAAAAGCCATGTGAGAGTCCAAATAATGGTCCGTCACTCAGCCTTAAACAGCTCTTTCATTCCACATTGTCTGTTCTTACACAGCCGCCTATCAGCTGTCTGCCTCAACCAGACAGTTAAGCTGCTGCTGCAGGGTTTGTGACCTCCGCGCAGGTTATTGTTTACCAAACTATACGCAGCAGTTGGTTCGCATGTTCAGTCGCCAGACTGAGGTGAAGGCATCTGATGCCGTACATTTCAGCGTGAACGTGCGCTAAGTGCATGTGATGTACGGAGAGAGCGAAGCTCCAGGGAAGCAGACAGGATGGCGACCGCTTGGGAGCATCGTTTCCCCTGAAAATATGAGTTCATCCTGACTAATTACAAGCATGAAACAATCTGGACAGTCCTTAAACGGGTGTAAAAGAGGGAAATCTCTACCCGAATGTAGCTTCCGTGCTCGTCGTCATATCCAGAGTTCTGCTGGGCTCCCTGGCATCCCTCAAGTTTCTGGGAGCCCAGACCCAGGAACCAGATCTCTGCATAGTCGTTGATTTCCTCCCTCTCAAACTCTGTCAGCTGCTCCTGGAAGTTGCTCAATGCCTCTGCAGAAGGAAGTTAGAAGGATTAGTGTCATCTGAGTTCATCTTTCAGCAGGATGCTTGTGGTCAGAAATCCTGCATACCTGTGGGGGACATGGGTAACCTTTGTCCCTCATATGCTCTCTCCTTCTCAATTTTATTGCTAAAAGTCTTGCTGTTGCGAGAGACGGACACTTTATCCATCGCAGCTCCGAACCGCATGGTGAACGGCTGCGTGGGCTTCGGCCTGTCTTCCTGGAAGGTAACGGACAGGGGAGAGGCGGTTGCATTACAGGCAAAGACAAGCGGAGGAAAGTGCACACATCTTTCACTGCTACACAAAACAATGTGCTACTGTAGCATCTTATCCGTGCTGAGGTAATGAGGATCTCACCGAGTGGGTTTGAAAGTTAATTTGACCCCTTTTGTTGGTAATTTGGGGCAGGATGTGGTCTGACTGCTGGTGCTGGTTTTTGGCATTACTGACCACCACCTGGACCACCGGTGGCTCAAGCTGAGGCAGCGTTCCCACACCAGACCCAAACTTCTGTAATTCATAAGTATTTTGGGGATAAAACATGCATTAGAAACATGACTGCAGCGTAATGGGACAAAACAGGAAGAGAAACGATTCTGTCATTTTGGTTTGTTGAACTTAAACAGTTTTGAACTTTGAGGAGAAAAACAGACAAAACCAGGAGGATTTAGAGTAAACCAGTAAATAAAGACACTGCTGCGTCTTTGCAGTAACCTCCAGCAACCTCCCGATATGAAGGCTCAGGTGACCACAACCCCCCCAGCAGGCTCCGACTGGAATTACTGATGAGGGTGAGAGTAAGACGGGGACGAAGGCCTGACAGAGTCTGTCTGTGGAGGCTTTGTGGGGGAGATGAAGGTTGTAGCAACCCGCTTTTCTCTGGCTGCCACAGTGATTGCTCTCCAGCACGATTACATGTGTCGCACCGTGGCACGTATGGGCAGCATCGGACCTCCGTCTTCTGCCAGATGCCCCAGAGAAATTAGATATTGTGTCTGAGGTCTGTACAAACTTTACTCTGTTCTTATCCAGAGAATTCTCCTCAACGTGTCGTCATATTAAACTCTTTCCATAAAACCTTTTTCTACGTGGTAACATTTAGTTTCACATGCTAGGAGCTGCTGCAGGGTCTGCCAGCCTGGTTGTGACGCATAGAGATAGGGCTAAATATAGTCCCAAGCACCTGCCACAAGGAAGTAAACACAGTTACATGCCTGCACATAACTGCAAAGATATGCCGTTCAAATAAGATGCTCTTGCATGTGTGGAAATCTGGATGTTTTTACATCCCATAGGTGCACACAGATGTGCACAGCAGCATCAGCGTTTGTCTTGGAATCTGAATGAGTGAATTCATTATTCAGGAACTTTTCAGTCGGTGACGTTTGTCTAGAAACTTTGTTATCTGGTTAATTAGATGTGTATGAAAAGAAAAGCATCCTGATGGTAAGTGTTGATGGGACACTCGTGTAATCTAAACACAGACGAAAAGGCGGCATGTCGGTACAACGTGTTCTGGATGCGTGTCAGCTGTTGCAACATAATGCAGAGGTTAAGAGCTAACCTGTGAACAAGGTCGGTTTGTTCCGATGCGGCTGCCTTCTGCTGGGAGTCTGTGAGGGTGAGGGAAGGCCTCCGGTCGTGCCGTCTGCAGGAGGAACCAGAGGATTCAGAAAAACTCGCCCAGAGTTTAAAAGTAGTAAAAGTACCTGCACCAGGGCACCAACAGGCAAGACGTTTATGCAGAACAATCCACGATGAGCAAATCTGAGTCAGTTTGTTACAGCAGAAACAACAGAAAGGAAGCGGCTTGTGGTCCTGCAGGCTGCATTCTCCAGCCTCTTCAGCAGCGCGTCGCTTCTGGGCATCTGAGCCGAAACCAGACTAGCAAAATAATGCACCCTGATCCTAAAATAGATTGCTTCTGCAAAAAGCCAGCAACAACCATCCCCTTGCCTCCACTGCTCTCTGGGGACCTTCCAGGTTGTGGAGGTGTGTGCCCATGTGCACGTCCATGTGTCTGGCAGCGGGTGCGCACGTGTGGGGATCCGTTTGAGTGAATGTGTTACAGGGAAGCAGTAAATACATCAGGAGGTTCTACTGGGAAGAAGGGAAAGGTGTAAAACACACATTTGGGAAGAATTCTGCAGCAAGCCAGCGTACACGTGTCTCATTAAACAGCAGGGAGGGGAGAGTGTGCAACTGTGATGTGCAACACCATATGGGTGAAAAAAGCTTAGCCTCATGCAGGGATTGGTGCTAAACTCCGTCTACCCGTCTGCCAGGGACAGAGGGAGGGGCTGGTTCACAGGTGCAACAGAGGAAATAGCTTCATAATCCTAATATTAATAGCTTTTTCATTCCCAGAGACATAAAACCAACATCATGCATGCCGCTGGAAGGTCACAGAGGAAAGGAGGGTAGCAGAGCTGCATGAGGAACTGAGCTGAATCCAGCTCAGACTCCGGGCTCACGTCCCACGCTGCACTTTAAAATCAAAACATGTTTTTAATTAGCTCTTTAAACCCAGACAGGTGTAGGAATCACACAGTCCTGTTGCAATCCCAGAAGCCATGTAGGTCACTGTGGCAAGTCACCTGTGAAGGTTTCTGTAAGCCCTTCTGAGATCTGAGCCAGTGGAAAGCCGCTGATATGCCATGTGCCAAAGACAAACAGAGACTTTCCACATTTTATAAGCAGCTAAAGAAGCTTCCTGTTCCTCCAGGTGGTCCATGTGAGTAAGCCCAGCACAACACTCCGACCAGTAAAACCAACAGCTTCGGTTTCCTACAACGCAGTGAAGGAACCACGACTCCACACAAAGGCAAGAATAAAGTGCTGCATGACAACCAGAAGGGTCCAAGCAGAAGAACGAGACACAAAGGTCATCTGCTGAAGGGTGTGGGAGCAGTTAGTGCTCCAGGAAGGTCAGCAACAGGGTCACACTGAAGCAGATGAGGAAGAGGCAAAGCATCAAGAACTCCTGTGTCACTTTTACCTGCGCAGGTAAACCTGGTAGATCAATCTGGTGCAGAGCAGCGTCTCACTCAGGCTTTATGTGTTTAGCACAAAGTCCCTGAGATAAAGAAACGCTTCAAAATGAAGTAAAACGATAAGAACACACGTCCAAGCTGGGTCCAAAATATGTCCAAACTGTCCTGCTCAGGTAAAACGATGCTGGGACACACACACACACATACGCACAGTCCAATCCCAGATCTATGTGTGATTAGTATTGGAATGACTCATTCGGCTTGTTTTTGGGATCCAAAAGCAGCAAGAGTTAAATTTATCAGTTTCCATTTAGGGAGTGAAAAATACACCAGAACACATATAGACTTACAGAATCTGTCAGCGCAACAAACACTGGAAGAAGTGGGCTAAACAACGACTGAAATAGAAATGGATCAGATTTTTCTCCACAGCTTGGCAGGAGTTCAGGAGGAAGGGGAAGAAAACTAAATAAGCAGGGAAGTGCGAATATTTTCCAAGTCAGAAGAAACATTAAAGACAGTGAAGATGCGGATTTCTTTCTAAAAACACACCTGTCCTCATTTTCTGGGGGAATAAAACCAGTCTGGGACAGATGGAGACATAAATAAAACCAAATGTGATGATTAGAGATCAGCCCTCACATAAAAAGTGCGGTTTCCAGCAGCAATGCCTCACCTTGTTGTTTATTTCTGGCAACATGCTGAAAGTTTGTCAGGCTCGTGAATCCAAAAATTATAAATTCCAACAAAGAGTCATTATTTCCACCTCTGTCAGTCCAGTTTGTCCTCCAGCCCAAAACGATCCCGGTGAGATCCGCAGCCAACCTGCCGCACTCCTGCTTTTACGCTCACCGGTAAATGCGCTGTCGTCAGAGCGGAGATTAGCGCGCGGGCAAGCTGTTGAGGGTCCCTGCGCCTTCACGCGCTCTGCTAAGACAGTGATGGAGCCACCTGTTCAGGTTACTGCCGCTGACAGCTGGGACTGTCCCGATATAGATTTGTTTTCTGTGCTGGGTCATCCACCTACAGAAGGCTGCTGCGCACCCGCTGTGGACATGACATCTGTTTCTCTCTCTCTCCCTCCCTCACAATATTTCCCCAGATAGAATTATATTTCTGGATGTTTTTGGTAAAGAGAATAAAATGCAAAGATCCACAAAGCAGTATCAAAAGCATCTGCTAAACTTTTACAAACAAGTTTAAAACTATTTTAAAAAGCAAATTCTGAGGTGAAATTTGCCAAAAGCGCAGCAGATACGTATAAAATAACTCATTCTGCAAAATGTGTTTTCCAGTGACTAATCTGCAGTTGCTCCTGTGATGATTAACCCACAGCAACAAGTAGGAGATGAATATGATAAGAGGATGTGGTTATGCAACCGCATAAGCTGAGAGGATGAGCAGCTCCTGCTTCACTTCTTCTGTTCCCTTCAGCAAGCTGCAGGGAAATGTGCTTATATCAGAGCTTTATGCAGAGCAAACCTGTGCATGAGGGAATGTGCAGATGGAGTAGAGGAAGGCTCACGGTAAGGACGACCTCTGTCCTGCATTTATTTGCACCAGAGCTGCAATAAACTAAGGAAATAAACATTTCCATGCGTTCAAAACCAAAACTAGATACAGCATGAAACTAATTCACCTGCCAGGCTCTGTGGTCGCCATGGAGATGAAACGATGCAGATGCAGTATATCTCACCATATCAACCAGAACATGTATGTAAGGATCATTAAATGGAGTGGGCGTGTTCTTATGGGTGCTTCTGTTTAGCCTGTGTTGCTTGCGAGCATACCTCGGGTTGGACCCTCCTGTTCCTGCCCCAGCAGCAGCCCTGGAGGAAGCTAAAACCACAGCAGGCAGGTGAGGTCCCGTCTCCCCACATCGCATATCGCCTCCATGCTGCCACACCTCAACCCCTTGTCGCTGTCTCCTGCCACACCAAAAGCAACTCCTCCTCAGATGAAGAAGGCATCCTCCTGTTTGGTGAGGATGAAGATGATGACGCAGGGCCTGAACTCCTCTGTGGTTCTTTGATCAGAAGCTGATGCTCATGTCTGCTGGATACTTTTCCTCCTCACAAAACTGTCATACCATAAACTTCAGTAATCAGTTTCCATGAACTCTGTTGAACAGTTCCCCCCTCTGAGCTGAACTTGGCTTCTCTGCATCCCTGATACACGGTTAAACACCGAATTCCTGCAAATCGCCTTCAGCAAAGCAAACCTCTGACAGACAGCGAGAGAAAGCTGCTGCTATAACCTGTGAGCAAGCTCTCTACCTTTGCTGCTGCAGTGACGTACGGATGGGACCCAGCTAGGGACCCATCCTGAGCCGGAGACAGAGCAGCAGGTGCCTGAGACTTAGCTTCCTGTAGAAGATGCCTCTGGGACCGCATGGTTCGGAGGGGGCGAGACTGACAAGAAGATAATGGGCCTGTAGATTCAGATCCCATTGTGTTCCCAGGTGTGCGCTTCATGGGGCTGAGGAAGTCAGACAGGGAGTAGATGCAGCTTTAATGGGCCTCCCAGGTGGTTCAACTCATGCCTGGAACTCTCCTCTGCTTTCCGACTTGCCACAGTATCCTGGATACAAAACCAGTGGGATGTCACATCCCCTCCCTGCGAACTCATCTTCTTCCTTTTTCCACCTGCGTTACTGCAGCCTCAGACCCCGTAGGACGCTTCAGTGTGGCTGACAAACAGCTTACCCCACCCTGGCCTGCTGCACACAGCAGGCTCAGATGCCGCGAGAGCATAGTGTTATAATCGTCTCTGCACTGCTTCACTGGAGGGACTTAAACAAACTGTAGCTTATTGGGATGGTTGCAGATCATATTTTCATTTTACATGATGTTTTCATAGCAAACACACCACAGCAATAAGCAGAGGTATCACAGGTTAAAGCCCTGTACCAGAAATACCATCTGTAAATCAACATGTTTTAACACGGTGACAGGAAAAATGTTGCTATTTCTGTAGCATGACTGTATTTTATTACTGCGCACTCAGCCAGTTTAAACATGCTGTAAGACACAGAGGTACAGTGTGCTGCACGTCTTCTCCTCAGTCTCATCCTTACTGCTTTTCTAAATGATTAATCAGCCCTATCCAAGCCCTCTCAGCCGCATCTTTTAAAGTCTGTGAAGCGTCCGGTCAGATCTGGACCGGCCGGCTCAGCAGGTGGCTAGACACGCTACACCGGGACCAGATGAGTCCTTCTGAGACGTTCAGTTGGGGCCTGGCAGGTATGAGGAAAACTGAGGCGAGGCAACCTGCCAGCCAAAGCAGACAATGTGGCTTGCCTTTTGGCTCAGAGGAGAGTGGGTAGTCTGATCTGGCTGGCAGGTGGACTGCAGCATCTGCACTTTTAGAAGCACAGCCGGCTTCTCAGTGACAGCATGTCACCATGTGAGATGTAGGTCAAGTTCACAAGTTGACACAAGCAAATGCATCTGTACACAGTCACAGTCTGCCGGGCGATTATCGGCTCAATTGCGACTTCCACCTTACATGTTAATGGTGCTGGAAATGGGTTTGGAAAGCTGTGCAGGTTGACAATGTGTCTGCGGCAACGTGTCCATCTGTCGATTGGAAGTCACTGAGAACATTTCTCACCTCCAAGAACTCCTCTCGAAGCGTTCGTTTGATATTTGATCAGAAAACAAAAGCCAAATTCAGCCTGATGGAACTGGTTTCTCTCTCTCACTGTGTGTGTGTGTGTGTGTGTTTGCTCAGTGATACAGCTGAAAAAGAGGCAGCCTGTGGGTCATGACTAATTTTATTAACCAATGTGTAGACACGGTTTCCACAGGGGGATAAAACACCTTAAAGCAGATAAATGATGCTTTTAAATGCTTTTAACATGTAAATCATGAATTTATTGTGTGTATAAAGTTGAAACACAATGCTTTGGTCTGAATTCCTGCTTATTCTCACTCCACACACACCTTATAACCCTGTTCTGAGGTGTGTATTCAGAGCGACTTGTTTTGGTGTCGTCTCTTTAAATGTGACTGAGGCATGTTAAGCCCCGCCCCCTCCAGGATTACAGGAATTTCCGCCATGTTTGTTGCTTGAAAGCAGCGATATGCTAATCTCCCAGCAGAGAAACATTTTATTGGTAAGTTTATTATAAATGTCAACGTATCAGATTCACCACATTGATTACCTGGAAGTCCACAACCTTATATGGCAGCAAATACTGTGATGTCATAGATAAAAAAAAACGTAATAGTAATAGTAATAATAAACGTTTTTCCTCTTACAGTTGCCCCTCGTCCCGTTTTTTAGACTCTTTTGCTAAATTGTTGTATAAATTGCTGCTCAGTGGCAAAGCGTGTCTAATGTGCAGATCACAACGTGATTCCTGCAAAGCATTATTGCTGCCGTGGTCCTTTAGGAATGTCTTGTTCATTATGTGGACAGTAAACAGCAGCGTTTACGACACAATTCGGCCAAACCGCGCACTTTGGAAAAGACCTAAATGTTTATCTCATTGTGACAAAACAAGATCAAAATAATTCTATTAATTTTTTTACGATTTAATTCAGTATTTACATCAAAGCTGATGACGACACCTGCAGTAACTTACATGTCAAAGGGAAATTAAATACCAAATCCTGAAATTTAAAGGTAGATTTGAACATTTTTAATAACATTTTATTCAAGTTGTACATGTTCTTGCACAGCGCTGCTAAATAATGATTAACATCCCTGCACACTTGTTTCTATGCCTGGAGTTAGTTTACAGTGTGCTTGCAGAAACTGCTGGTTGACCTACTACTTCATATTTGTGTCAGCTGCTTGTCGAGACCCCCGACATAGAGTATAATCCTCTCATGCACTACAATACATTACTCATCACTTCAGTAATGTCCAGGAACAGACACGCAAGAGCTTCCTGTCCGACAGACCCAGACCGAGCTGAGCCACGCATGATTTTGTGTTTGGCAGACGACTGGGTCACGGCGGTGGTGGGGGGGGGAAATTAATCCGGTTAACCTGAATACACACAACATGCGTTTACCTCCTATTAATATATAATAACCATACGGAGAACAATTTCAGCGTTTAATGTGACAGTCGTGTCACGTAAAGGAGGCTGTGCTGATAATATTAATCTTTTAACCCTTTAATGTCCGATCCAAACAAAGCATGATGAGCCGTTTCTTATGTTTAACCTAATAGTTATGATAAAAACTTAAATAAAAAGCTACAACTTTGCATATCTGCATGGTATGTAGTAATAAATACTGATTTTTCCTCTGGGTTGAATAGAGTATTTTATATTTAATTAATTTTGTTTTATATGTGGTAAAAATCTTTACTTAAAAAAACTTCGGAATTTAAAGAACAAAGTTTGAAGCAAAAACAAGCCACGAAATGAAATAAAATAAAATAAAAATGTATTTTAAAAAAAACATTTAAAAAGACACATCCTGTGGTCACAGAAAAACTGTTTGTGTTTCAGAAGGGTCAGATCATCAGCATGTAACATATCAGGACATGCAGAAAGCACTAAAACTGGGTCAGAACTTTCCAATGCAGCATTAAAGACTGGAAGCATGGAGAAGCATCAGCAGGAAGAAATGTGGAGCAAAAACATCCTGAATGATGGAAGAAAAACAGCAGTAGAACTCAGGATGATGTTTCACACTGAGATGAAGAACATTTTCACATGAACAATGTGAAGGAACTCCAGAGACTGAGCTTCTGTGAGCCAGAAGAAAATATCCAATCAGAGAGGAGAACCGGGAGGAAAAGCACCAACCAGAGAGGAGAACCGGGAGGAAAAGCACCAACCAGAGAGGAGAAC
>JBAMIG010000010.1:25774177-25788530 GCA_037177335.1 Kiunga ballochi
TGTTAAAGCATTCACCATCATGCACAAGCATTCACCATCATGTTAAAGCATTCACCATCATGTTAAAGCATTCATCACCATGCGCAAGCATTCACCATCATGCTAAAACATTCACTCCCATTGCAGCAACTGCGTTCTTGCATCCCTCTTGTTTCTGCTTTGAGCTGAGGAATAGTTAAAGGAAGGTAAAGGAAGAGTAAAGTAGCAGAAGAGGACTTGGGGAATTTAAGCGTCTGCAGGGAGAACACCTATCTGAAAGAGTTCAAACCTGAACATGAAGTCTTCTCTGTTTCATTGCTACATCCTGTTTAGTCTGTCTTTTTGCATGAGCCTTGTTTTCCTGCTCTGCATGCAGGCTGCAGCCTCGCTGCCCTCTTACCTCTTACTCGGTGCATCTGCTCCTCCTGCTTTTCGCTGGCACAGTTCCAGAGAACACCAGCATGTGCAGGCTCGCGCAGATGGTAGTGTTATTGATGCCGCATGGAGGCAGCCAAATAGCCGTCTGCACACGGGGTCATCCACCGGTCATGTACAACCATCTCACACTGCAGAGAGGAGTGGTGCTTTCACATGGGTCTGTGGTCCATAACACATAAAACACCTCATTGGCAACAACCAATGCAGAGTCATGTCCCCACCTCGCCTTATATGAACCTTGGAAAGCACGGTGAGTGGCAGGCTTCACTATACCGCGGGTCTGTCCTTCATTAGAGCCGCTCCCAGCTGAGCTCATCATTGCAGCATCCGGTCAGAATATCTGGAAACATGCACATTTTGTACACACTCGCTTTCTGGCACTGCTCCTCCATCGCTCTGATTTTGTTTCATCTCATGTGTTTTTATCTTAGTTCTGTATTTGTGTGTAAACTCTGTAAAGCAGCAGAGATGGCTCATTTATATATTTATAGGTAGGCCTACACCGAGCTCATCTTCAGACAGGCTGCCGAACCCCCGCAAAGCATGCTGGGATGCTCTGCCTACCTGTCCTCAACCCCTTTAGAGTGTTTGTTGCCCAACCGATTTCTGGCCTTCATGCCTTTGCTAGTTATTTACATCTCTCTGCTAATTATTTACATGTCTTTGTTAGTTATTTACATGTATTTGCTAGTTATTTACATGTCTCTGCTTGTTATTTAAATGTCTCTGCTAGTTCTTTACATGCCTTTGCTAGTTATTTACATCTCTCTGTTAGTTATTTACATGCCTCTGCTAGGAATTTTTGCATAAATGGCATTTCTTGCAGTTGTTTTCCATTTTTTTGAAAGTTATCATCTCATATTTCTCCTTGAACAACTTCATTAAAGACATTTCCTTTGTTCTAACAAGCATATTTAGTTGTTTAGTAAATTGGATCGACAACATCGTTCCAACAGCTTGGAAACTGTCAGATTGCATCTCAGATTGTTGCCACTTTGCCAATTTATTTAGTTTAATTAGAGCAGGACAAGGCTCCAGGTCTCCTTGAAGAGTCATTCAGCTGAGTAAATTCTGCGGTTTCAGTCTGAGCCATGCTTCTACATAGTACGCTGTTGCTTTTAAAAGGGAATTGATCCTGTTTTTCAGTGTTTGTGCAGTTTAATTGCATCTAAGCTTATCAGATCTTGTAGTGCTCATTCACTGTGATGCAAACAGAAGGGAGCAAACACTGATCCTATTTCACGACAAAGAAGAAGGAAGGACATATGACAGAATTTCCCAGGACGGTCCAGGAGACAGGAGCACATAACCAGAAAAATAAATCAGAATAAACTCATGGAAACTGTTTTTCATACGATAATAATTCAGGACAGCAGGGTGAAAACATTCACACAATAAATACAGTTATTATAACATGGACACATTTCTGCTGCATTGTTGGCCTGTAGGGTCAACAATCCACAAAACCTTCATGTGACAGGGTGGTTTCCTTCCTGGATATCAATGCAATAACTCTTTTGGATCTACAACGTGCTTTTTTGGGGTCTGGTCAGAAATGACTTTTCTTGATACGTTTTTTTAACAATATTTTTATAATCATGCAGATTTTTATAGCTTTACTCTTTATTTACACTCAGACTGAAAGTGATTTTGCAGCTCAAAGTCCTTCAGCTTCTGCCTTACAGACACATTTTATACATCATAACTTCTAATTGGCTTCAAGTCGAGTGAGAAAAAGCTGGGAGCTACAGATTCTGAGTTACGGCCTTCAAGTGACCCAAAGTTTGCTTTTTGGCCCCATAGGCCATTTCATTACCGTTTCCATTGAACAGCTATGAAATTAAATGAAAAATGCTGCTGACCCAGCAGACCACTGGTTCTGACGGAGCAGACCCAGTAGATCACTTCAAAATCTTAGTGCAGATGTTAAAAGGTCTCAGCTTCCTTAAGAAGTAGAGTCTGCTCTGACCTCCAACTTTTTTTTTTAGATGTACTCAGTGAAACGTTTCAACAAAAGCCTGTTCTCCAGCAGAACTCCAAGGTACTGGTACTTCCCCACCTCCTCTCCCAGTATGGAAACTCCTGGTTGTTTTGTTGCTATTCAGGGGGAGAGTATTTTTGCAGAGTAATCAGAGTATTTCAGCAGAGTATTCAGAGTATTTCTGCAGAGTACTTAAGAGTATTTCCATAGAGTAATCAGAGTATTTCTGCAGGGTAATCAGAGTATTTCTGCAGTGTAATCAGAGTATTTCTGCAGTGTAATCAGATTGTTTCTGCAGTGTAATCAGAGTATTTCTGCAGAGTAATCAGAGTATTTCTGCAGTGTAATCAGAGTATTTCTGCAGAGTAATCAGAGTATTTCTGCAGTGTAATCAGATTGTTTCTGCGGTGTAATCAGAGTATTTCTGCAGTGTAATCAGAGTATTTCTGCAGAGTAATCAGAGTATTTCTGCAGTGTAATCAAAGTATTTCTGCAGTGTAATCAGAGTATTTCTGCAGAGTAATCAGATTGTTTCTGCAGTGTAATCAGAGTATTTCTGCAGAGTAATCAGATTATTTCTGCAGTGTAATCAGAGTATTTCTGCAGTGTAATCAGAGTATTTCTGCAGATGGCATCTCATATCAGGTGGATCTACATAGAACTTTTATGTAACCAGAGAAATGCTGAAATGAAATGAATGATAAATGAGGTAAATCTAAAATGTGATGATGGGATTTAATCAATAGACATGATTTCAGAAATCAGTGGGAAAGCACATTAATGATGCTGTAACGGGACACGCTGCGGTACCGTGTGATTTACACACAGAGAGCAGTAACTGCATAGCTGCCATCATTATTATGGGATGAAAGCTGTTCATGAAAGCTAAAGGCTTTTTTATTCTACAGGCTTTTAGCAGAAGCTTTACTCACATCTTTGCTCACAGTGTTTCCAGTAAAACCAGATCCCTTCCACCTGAATGTGACCCCTCCCTGATGCTGCTGCACACATTAACACACACTCATTAAAATTTTAAGGAATTATTTCACATATGTGAAAATATACTGCAGTTTGTGAACCTTATGGAGCGTTGTTTTTTTTACCTAATTATGATGTCATCATGTGGAAAAGTGCAACAGCATGAGATCAGCAGGAGTTGCTGGTGATACTGAAAATAAAACCCAGTTTAAACCAGTTTCCAGGAATCAGACTGCATTCAGATTAAGGACGTACTGCATCAGTACCCGTTATCTTCCTCTGACGAAGGTCACAAAACAAAAGCCCCGCCCCCCCCAGCACACAGGAAGTTCCGCCGTGTTTGTAGCTTGATAGCAGCGATACGCTAATCTCCCAGCAGAGAAACATTTTATTGCTAAGTTTATTATAAATGTCAACGTATCAGAATTACCTGATACGTTGACGTATCAGGTAACAACGTACCACATTGATTACCTGGAAGTCCACGACCTTATTTGGCAGCAAATACTGTGATGTAATAGATAAAAAACGTTATAGAGAAAAATTAAACAGAATGACAAATATGACCACAAAGAATATAAAGATATATGTGCAGCATCATTTTCTGCATTTAAACACTTAGAAGCACAGACACATAGATTTAAGGGATAAAAGGTGCATTTTGTATGATATGTACCCTTTAAAGTAAATATAACACAGGTAAACATAACAAAAACCAGTTTAAAACCAGAGCGTAGCTGGTTTTAAACTGGTCTTCCAAACAACTAAAACAGGTTCTGTTCTGCTCAGCAGATGCCAGAAAACCTCCTCTCCTGGTACCAGTCCGGTTTGTTTCTGAGTCCATGTGTCTTATGTTGCCCCTGGTAACCACGCCCCGCCAGAAGCATTGATGTGAAGCAGCTCTGACCAAGCATCACCTCCTGGCTGATCCCAGGATCCCAAATTTCAGTCTGGATCCGGAACCAACACAGACCAGGGCAGGTATCAGCGATATCAGCAATAGTCTGCAAGATTTCCTGTTTTCTGATGCAGCTTCAGACTCGGACGCTCCGGGACGCTGAGCAGATTTTTTTTCAGAGTTTCTGTCGTTGTTTTGATGATGTGTTTGAGCTGAGACCAGAGAAAAGCCATTTGATCTCCATCATCTCCTCCCTCCATCAAAACCCGCCCGACCTCTGACCTTATTCACCAGCCTGAAGCGATGCCATCATCACATCTTAATAATCACAGTCTCAAACGCTCCCCGCCGCCCACGTTATGGGGAACAATGGATGACCTCTTTGACCGATATACTCCCACCTAAAGCCTCCGAACATGAGCAGGTGTGTGTACGAACACATTAGTCTGGATACGTAGGGAAACGAGCCTTCTGGCAGATCGGGTTGTTGACACATGACGAAGTTTCATGCTGCCGTGCCGTGTGAATGCTTTGGCTGCACTGTTTCAGACGAGCACTCATGCAAATTAATGTGAAGATACAGACAATGCTCTTCCTCAGCTGCAGGTAGGTGTTGCAGAAAATGACTTCATTTAGGATGAAGAGGTGTGTGTGTGTGTGTGTGCGTATGTGTGTGAGTGTGATGGCTTCATTTGCTAAATACATTCTCATCCTTCTTCACAGACATGAACACTAATTGTCTCATTTTTAGTGAAAACAGAGGAGCGTTCACTGTATCTCACTGCAGCTGTACTCCCTTCCCGTGTGAGAATCAGTTATAGCTTCATAAAGTTCCCTCGTTTGTTCAGAGAAACACCCAGACTACAACTTCCCCAAAGGCGGCGGGCGGGATACTCAGCAGGTAGGATTGTTTATCATGGCTGCAGCTCCTTCTGCCACAGCTACCGACAGGCTTCATGTTTCACCACATTCATTGATTCAGCACTATTTAGGTGATGATGAGGCTTTTCTGGTCCACACAGCGCTTTCCCTTTAGCCCAGACCAGTGGGTTTATACTGGTGCAGCCTCTGCATCAGGTCATGCAGACCAGTGGGTTTATACTGGTGCAGCCTCTATATGACCGCTCGAGTATCGGTGGGTAAACCTAACCGCTCGGGTGTCTGGCTGGGTGAAATGTACGAGTAAAATAAAAAGCCTCTGAACAGAAATCATCACGGTTTGGTGAAACTTTTCACATATATGTGGGTTAAAAGAATCTGAAGGAAAAACAAAACTTATCCTGACCTGCCTTTTAGACACAGTTTCATCTGCTGCATGGTGCTTGACAGATTCCTCTTGATGAAGTCGCTGCAGCGTCCTGTCGTCTCTTAACTTTCCCCTCGTGTCCACAGATAAGACAGACTGTCTGAATGACAGGCCAATGAAAGGCCATGACAGGAACTTTGCTCATGAAAAACTTAATTTCAGCATCATAAAAGGAGTTAACTGCTCCGGATCGTAGTGTGGATCCCCGTGACGGACAGCTTTAGGTGATCTGCAGGTTTTCCAGGAATATTTTTCCCACCCTGTAGGTTAAAAACCAACCAAAACATGTCGTGTTTATTCAGTGAGACGATGCAGGAAATCCACACTGATCCATGAAAAGCTAGTATTCATCCCATTCTCGTCTCTGGTCCAATCAGGAGCCAAAGATCATCAAGTGAGCAGAAAAGGAGGAAATGAATGATCCTCCATGGTGAAACAAAGCCAGGCAGACGTTTCTGATTGGTTGGCTGTGTGAGGATAGCAGGGAATAAGAAAAAGGCAGATAATAAAAATGTAAAACAGTGTAAATAGTTTTTGTTTCTCTGTCTGGTTTCTCTTTATGCTGCAGTAAACTTTCACTTTACAACATTTCAGCCTCATAATCTGAGCCTGAAAACATCCTGTCTGCATGCTGACTGGGATTAAACAGCTTCAGTTGTATATATTTATATAAAACAGCATATTTTATACTTTACAGAAGGATCATGTTGTTCCTTCATCACGCAAAGCGCTGCAGCCTCATTCAGAGGGATTCCCTCCATCTATGTGTTGCTGCAGCTGCCACTGTGTTAATGAATCCCCTCACATGCAGAGAAATGGGATGCTGTGTTGTGTTTGGACTGGAGTCACTGGGAGCTGGAGAAAAACAAGCTAAATCATATCTAAAGCAACATGAATGAGGCTGGTTTTTAGACAGTATCCTGTCTCTGTGGGGGTTTTAATCCAAACTTTAATCTAGATTATATCCACATCTGGCACATCCCTGCATCGATGTGCATCCTTCTTCACTCCCATCTCTCCTTTTGGGAAACTAAAATGACTGAAGTCTGATAAGGAGGGGTGGATTTATCCAAAAGGGCGAGATAAAGCGGGCTGCAGTAACACAGGGATGAGTCAGCCTTCCAGCGTGGTCTCATCTTCTACATAAAAACAAGGCAGTGATGTAAGAATACTTATCTGCATGTTTAGCTGCAACAGCTGCTTCTGTTTCTCCATTTCAGAAAATTCAGAGGCAGCATCACTGAGCCGAGAAGATTAGACCTTCATACCCAGAACGAAGCCAAAACCTACAACCAGAGATGGATTCCTCACAGATTACTAGCAGAGCTTTTATTTGAAGCATTGTAAAGTACATTTCATGGTTGTTAGTGCTCCTTTTTCCATCTGCATCCTCTCATTTCCTCCCTCAGAGAAACCAGTTTACTTTGAGTTTTCACAGGAAAAACCTCCACTTCTGTCTTTATTCAGTCCAAACCTTGTAGCATACATAAGGAAGAGATGGATATACAATATATACGTGTTAAATCTGTTTATATTTGTTTTCAGAACATGGCTTTAAGCTTCTAAAAAACAAACAAAGAGATGTGCTCGTTTGCATTCATGTATGGTACAGAGTAATAGACGCGATCATAGCGTAGGCAACTTATGAAAAAGTTATGAGAGGTAAACTAAAAGTTACACTCAGGCTTTGAAGTATCACAGTGGAAGGAAAAGCAACTTTGGATTTAATATTGCATGTTTATGGAAGCAGTCTGTGTCTGATATTGCTGCAGAGGCCTTCTGGTCAGACAGTTAAAGGGGTTTCTGTGCAGTCTGTGGTGCTTGTACTCAACACCTGAAGAAGAAAACCAATGCCTTTTGTGTCATCTCTAAATGGATAGCAACACTGCAGTACTTTCACAAAGAGATCTGCATGGAAGTTTAGTAGGAAGCCACTGGAAATGTTCAGAAAGCTGTAGCTGGAAGGCTGTGGTTGTCGTCTCCTGCAGCTTTGCCATCTTTTCCAAGCAGAGCCAGAGACTCCAGCGAGTGCTCCCGCTCCTTGTTTAGATGCAATCCCAGTCCCGCTGGAGCTAAATCCTCCTTCCCGCCTTCCCCTCCCGCCTCCGGCAGCTCTCCTGTGGCAGCAGCAGCAGCTGCAGCAGCAGCAGCACACTCCTCTTTGAACAATCGGTTGTGCTCCATCTTCAGCTCCTGGTATGAGCGCGAGAACATGTGGAAGATGGAGGTAGCAGGGAAGGCCATGATAAGGATCCCACTGAGGATGCTGCTCAGTGCGACCACCTGTCCGGGAATGGACCTTGGTACCATGTCGCCATAACCCACAGTCGTCATGGAGATAATGGCCCACCAGTAGGAGGCGGGAATGCTGCTGAAATCATGGGGACCTGTAAGCTCGCTCTCAGCGAGGTGGACCAGAGGGGAGAAAAGGGTGACGGCCACACAGAGGAAAAGCAAAAGCAGACCGAACTCCCGGGTGCTGCGTCTGACCGTCAGCCCCAGCGTCTGCAGGCCGAGAGAGTGCCGAGCCAGTCGCATCACGTACAGAATCCTAAGTGCCCGTAGGATCCTCAGCACCAGACCCAGTTTGTCCAGATAGCCCTTACCCCCTCCTGGTCTCTCATGCTCCAAGGAAGGATCCTCCTCAGTCACCACTAGTGAAACATAGTAGGGCAGGATGGCCATGGCGTCGATGATGTTGAGCGGCCCTCGGAGAAAGTCCAGCTTACTGCGAGCCTGGATGAAGCGCAGGATGAACTCCAGGGAGAACCAGGCCACACACACCGTCTCGATGATGAACATGTTGTAGCACTTGGAGGAACACTCACCCTGAGGTAGAACGAGAAGGAAAAGGGTTCAGGGAAGAGATTAAGGAGGAGGCAAGCAGGGGTTGATAGTGAGGGAGACAGATGGGGAGAAGACAACAATCCCGAGGTCATATAATTACTACCATGAATAAATCATGAGTTACAGTCACTCAGTATGCTAGAGCTACCGCTAACTGATAAAACAGACCCACAATCCATCAATTATTTCATTTAGGAAGTCTTTAAAGATTAATGTTACGCTTTGTGGGAGCTGTGACAAAACAATTAGGCTTGCCCTCTAACGACAGTAAGAAAACCTAAGATTACAGGGTGAGAGGGTAGAGGACCATGACCTCTGTTGCATCACAGCTTGGTCTTATTTCTCATTTCTTATGCTTCGATCAAACAGAGACAGGTTTATTTTAATGTAAAAATGCCCTCAGTTGATTAACATGGACAATAAAGCATGTAGTGTGAGGGTTTGTCTGTAACTCACTGTAACAACACAATAACTAGACCTACACAGTCTCCCTGACTCCCAGAGGTCCCCGAAAGCCCCAATCCTTGATACCTTCCCTGTATAAATGTTGGAGCATCAGGCCAAACCAAATAAATTAGGTATTTGTTAGATTTTTGTCTTCAAAAATGGGAGCGAGCTCATTTTTACTTTATTTACCTTTAAAAATCAGTTCTTTGGATTTTTATAATGAAAATATCAGCAGAGCGAATCGTTTTCTTTCTTCCACCAAAACAGCTCTGATGGGAAATGTTTTATTTAAGCTCCCCTTAGTGGGAAATGTATTAGCACTCACGATCACCTACAGGAAAGTGTGATTACCTGTCACTATATTTGCATTTGGTTTGACATAAATTGGACAAACGGTTGATGAGATTTAGCATAAACTGTGACATTTTATATGAAAAACTCTTGAAAGTTTTTGAATCTCAGGGGAAAATACACAAACCTTGGGCAGTATAATCACTATAGTCCCTTCATTTCTATTTGGTTTGATGTGAATCAGACAAACGGTGGTCAAGATTTAGCCAAAAATGTGAAATGTTCCATTAAAAGCTCCCTCTAGTGGAATAATCTGGAACCTTTTGGGTTAGTACACAAACAATAGTCACATAATCACTAGTCAACTCATTTGAATTTAGTTTCACCTAGATGGGACCAAAGGTTAATCAGTTATGTTTAAAAATGTATTAAATGCAGATAAAAATGTCAAATTTCAACATAAAACTCCCCCTAGTGGGACATTTAATAAATTCAGAAAACTCATAGTATGACGTGTGGCGAGGCTTCATTGAGTGTTTTTCAATCGGTTCCTGTTCTGGTTCAGTTCTTGAGCCAGAGCTTTGCTGGTTCAACTCCAAAGGTTCCAAAAATTTGTGTTGTTTCTGACCGAAAGAGCCGGGTCGGTTCTGCATCATTACGTAATTTAAATCATGTTTATGTGCGTGATTTAAGCGTCACATATGAATAACGCTATAAGCAACATTTTCCAGTTGTGGGGAGTCACAGGGAGTCATGGAGAGTTGTAAGAAGTCATCAGGGGGTCGGGGGGGTCATGGAGGGTCAGTGAAAGTTGTGGGGTGTTACAGGGAGTAGGGGTCATAGGGGTCATAGGTCAGTAATATTGGGAAGGTTTTTCAGCAGAATAAACAGAACATGAAGGTGGTAAACGAGGTCTACCACAATATATTTCAATAAAAATGGAAACACACACAATAATGCTAAAATCTTTCGACGTTCCCATTAAGTCGTTTTCCAGACATGTGGATAAAAGTAACACTTGTTTGCATTTACATGTTGGAAACATGAGCCGTCCTTTCAGCTAAAGATGTTTCTAGACTGGTTACAACAGCCCCGTAGTTCCCAGAATCTGAAGCATCCCGATGCTCCCTTATGGCCTCTCTAACACATAAAACTGAAAGCAGCTTTCTCCTGTCCTTTAGAGAGACGGTATCTGGACCACAAATCACATCTTCTTCTAATGGACTCTCTCTTTTCCACATTTCCACAACTTTTCTCATTGAACACTGCATTTATCTTACTGTCTCATTTATTTCTTTCCATCTCATCCCCTCGTTTATCCCCCTGCTACCTTCTCCTGCAGCCTTGATCTCCACCTTCTCATCGCTCATTCTGTTTCCTCTTCCATCACTCTCTCCAGAACTCCTTCCCTGCTCATCCCTCCTTCTCGCACTCTGCATTAAATCCCTCATTAATTCAATGCAATTCATCTAAGCGAATCACATCTCCTTCCAGTGTTTCCATGCATGTGCATTCCTAAAACAAGCGTCCTAATAACTCGTGTGTTCTCTCTGGTCTTTTCCACAAATCTTCATTGCTCTGTGACTCTTTGCCTTCCGCCCTGCAGAGTGAAGCATGGTTGCATCATTTGTAGTGTGTTACTGTGATACTTTAGCACATATGTTAACACACTGTTTCAGAAGACCTTGGCATCATATTTATTACATTTCAGTATGGAAACAACAGCAGAGATCATCTTGGATCAAAGATTAGATCAAAGCTGATATGGCCTAGCAAAGCACAGAGATCACCAACTCCAAATATTCGGGGCCATTTTGCTACAGGTTGAAGGGTTTCCCTTTTGTAATAAACCAGAGTAAAATTACTACGTTATTAAGAAACTTTGGGCAGAACTTACAACAGAGCTATTTCCATCAGGCTAAACCTGCAGGATACACACACTAGACGTCTGGAGTTAGAAAATCATTTCTCTAAACTAGTCACTCAGGAAGGTGAGACCATGTTGCTGCTGTTACAGGAACAAAATGTCACATCTACTGACCCCTAGTGGTCGGGTTAGAGATGGCAACAAGTAAAAATCATCCACTTAATTTTTGCCCGGAAGAAAACATCATCTATCCATCCAAATAAAGCTAACACAGAAAGTATACTAGCTTGATGTACTAGTATAGGTGAGGATTGAGGTATAAACCTATTGCATACTATACTAGTACATACAAGTGAAAGCTAAGAATACTAGTGTGGGTCTTTGTTACAACTAATGGTACCAGTACACTACAGGTTACTTACATAAGCTAAGGTACTAGTACAGATCAACGTATAACGTCTAGGTACAATATTAGATGGGAGTAGAAGAACAAGGTATGATTAGTAGTTTAGACTGCTGTTACTAGTATATGTTAGTAGTACTAGTATAGGTAAGGAGTACTAGTGTATGTTAGCAGTACTCATGTATGTTAGGAGTACTAGTGTTTGTTGGGAGTACTAGTGTCTGTTAGGAATAATAGTATAGGTTAAGATTACTAGTATAGATTTTGAGAACTAGTGTATGTTATAAGTACTAGTATAGGTTATAAGTACTAGTGTGTGTTATTAGTACTAGTGTTTGGTTAGGAGTATTAGTGTATGTTTAGTATACTGGTATAGGTTCAAACTACTAGTGTATTTTAGGAGTACTAGTATAAGTTAGAAATGCTAGTATATGTTATGGGTACTAGTATAGGTTAGGAGTACTAGTATATGTTAGGAATACTACTATATGTTATGGGTACTAGTATAGGTTAGTAATACTAGTATAGGTTAGGGGTACTATTATAGATTAGGAGTAATAGTATAGGTTTAGTAATGTTTTGGAGTACTAGTGTATGTTAGGAGTACTAGTATATGTTAGGAAGACTAGTGTAGGTTAGGAAAAACTAGTACAGGTAAGGAGTAATAGTGTAGGTTATGAGTACAAGTGTATATTATGAGTGCTAGTATATGTTAGGAGTACTAGGATATGTTAGGGTACTAGTATTAGGGTAAACGTATTAGTATATGTTAAGACGATTTGTTTATGTCTTGAGTACTTGTGTATATTAGGAGGACTAGTATAGGTTAGGAGTACAAGTATAGGTTAGGAGTATTAGTGTATGTTATGTATACTAGTATAGGTTGGGAGAACTAGTGTAGGTATGATATACTAGAATAGGTTAAAAGTACCATTATAGGTTTATAGTACTAACGCTGGTTTGGAGTGCTAGTATATTTTAGGAGTACTAGTATATGTTAGGGGTACTAGTATAGGTTAGGAGTATTAGTACAGGTTAGGGGTATAGCTATAGGTTAGGAGTATTTGTTTAGGACTTAAATACTATTGTTTATTAGGTGTACTAGTATAGGTAATTGAGATTTAGTATAGGTTAGGAGTACAATTATTAGTTTATAGTACTAGAGTTGGTTTGGAGTACTAGGGTATCTTAAATGTACTAGTATAGGTTAGTAACACTAGTATATGTTTAGATTACTAGTGTTGGTGAGGATTACTAGTGTATGTTATGAGTAACTGTGTAGGTTAGGTGTACTAGTTTAGGTTAGGAGTACTAATGTTGGGTTAGAGTTCTAGTGTATGTATGGGAATACTAGTATATGTTGATAGTACTAGTATATGTAAGAATTACGATTGTAGGTTATGAGTACTAGTGTAGGTTAGGTGTACTAATATAGGTTAGGACTATTAGTATAGGTTAATAGTACTACTATAGGTTAGGAGTACTAGTGTTGGTTAGGAGTACTAATGTACGTTAGGAGTACTAGTAAAGGCTACGGTTTGCTGTCTCAGTCGCTGTCAGCACAGCAGTAAGATGGCGTCTAATGGGACCGTCGTGGCTGATTTCTCCAGAGGTACGAAGGACTGACGGGGGACATTTGGTCCTTCGGCAGAGGACATTTACAAAAGAAAAAGACAGATTGGAGAGTTTATAGGTTTTTCTCCAGAGAAACTTCAGTACATCACAGTGTAATATTAACCTTTACACCTCACCTCCTCAATCTCACATGTTCTCATGTTTTTCCTCTGAAGTCTCGGCATCAATCTGCCGAGCTACTCTGCCAAAACGCCACGTTTTTATTCTCCACCACATCCTCTCTCCTCATGCCGACATCAGTTTGTGACATGATTCCCATCCTCTGCAGAATAGGCCATTTATTACAGCTGCGAGCTTTACATCTGGCTTTCTCCTTTCCGAAAACACACACACACAATAACCTCCCACAATACCAACTATTTCTCTGACCTTATCTCTTCCGTTTAATTCTCAGAGGCGCTCGGGTAAGTGGCAGTGCAGCTCATATGAGGTTTCACATCAACCCCGGCATTAATGCATATCAATGTCAAAGCAAGATGACGACCACGGAGAGGATGAAGATCATGTAAAGGACACAATAAATGAGAACACGGTTGCATGTTACAGCCGTTTCTTACATAAAAATGCAGCAACTGGGTTTGGTTTTGGACGTCCTTTTTCCTGCAAGCCACAGATCAGCCAGAGGCTTACTACCCAGCAAGGTGAAAAACATCAGTTGCATTGCCATTAAGAAAACAGCAGCAGACATTAAGAAACTCACCATCACCAGGTGAGACTGAAAGGCAGCACGGCACAGTCCTCCCAGGTGGACGAGCTCAGAAAGGAGAAAGATAATTATAACTTTTTCCTCCACAAATAAGTCAACTGTAGCACCACAGTTAGCCTGAAGCTAGCTTTTATCATCAGGTTTTGTTAGTGCTGCTTGTTAACATAACTCGTTAGCTAGCTCGTTGCTTTCGGTGCCATTTGATGCTGCGCTAATCGCTAACTTTTTGTCACAACCTTAAACCTAAAAATCATTCTTATTAGTTTAATATAAATATGATGTTATAGTTTATGTGACATAAAACAGCAGGAGGCTGTGGAGAAACTACCATGTCTACGTTTATGGCCGTTTTTCTTCCCACCTCTATTTCCAGCGTTTATAAAATTCTCCTCGTCCGTTTTCATGTCTTTCTAAAATTTAATACAAACCAAATTAAAATAGAAAAAGTGGATTAAACATCAAGTACTTTAAAATGGACAGCGAGCCAGCAGGTAAGCAGGAAGCCTTTCAGTAGCTTTAGGTTCATCATTCCACTGATGTGGATCTGAGGACATTGTGGGTCTGATGCTTGGACACA
>JBAMIG010000010.1:25788630-25814643 GCA_037177335.1 Kiunga ballochi
TTTTAGCCTTTTATGGACACTCATTTTATTTTTCAAAAGTGACATGTTTCCTGTTATTCTTGAACTGGGACAGATGTGGTGCTCTGGACCAAACAGAGATGGATATAATGAGCCAGGAGCACTCAGCCAGCCCCGCTTCAGTGCATTTTCCCCGCCTGCATGTCAGGGCCAAGTGCAGCGTAATGGCTAAAAGACATATCCATCACCCGCGGTTCACTAGTCAACTCTGTGCAGATAAATAAGAAAAGCAACCAGCTAGGTTATAATTCACAGGCTATTGTAAAATTTCTCATTTCCAGGAGTTTTTTCTGCTTAGTTAACAAAGTTTGGTAGCAAACTTTGACATTTATGGTCATTACCTAAAATAAATTATGAGTTTTGGTCCGACATTTTTCATCTGCAGAGAAAACACCTTCTGGGTGATGCAAAAGCAGTGGAAAGCAGTATTTAAGGTCCATTATGCCATAAAAACATTGAAATATCTCACACTGCCTTATTTATTGCAAAATGAATCAGCTTGCTGCTTTGTGCTGGTCTGAGACGTGCACTCTCATCTGGGCATTGATGGGATAAACACCTCACCGCATCCGTGCACCCTTCAGATGAAAGGGACCAGCTGGTATGCAGCCACAGTGCACGTGCGCCTGCAGATACAAGCAGAAATGAAGTGGAAGGGAGTTTTCTAGTTGCAGTTCAGTGCATCGCGACAGGGACGCATTTCGTTACATAAATACTGCAGACCCCTCTGAGGCGTGGTGGAACAGTAAAAATAAACATGAACTCACTGATTATCAGTAAAAGCTCCTAAAAAGGCCTGTGGCTATGTTTGGGCTTTGTCTCCTCGATATAATTGAACTCCTGAGTTTCAGCCATGTGAAGCAACTCATCTACCAGTGCTCCCAGTCATGCTCCTGTATGGTGTCTGACTAGAAGGCTTCATGAGGCCAGCATGGGGAACACAGTCTGCATCTTCATTATTTGCTCTCATGTGTTTAAACTTTGACATGTTGGGTGTAAATGATCATAAATCAACAACAAACAGAACTCATCTCCTCTGCTGCCTTTGGCTGCAGGAAAAAATCATCAATGCTGCCAAGTGGCGGTGGAAATGTTGGAGAGCGAAGCACGACGCCCCCTCAAAGGCAGCCGCTTCAAAAAAAGGCCTTGTTCATAATGCAATCCTGCACCGTGCAGACGCAGGAGGTGTGCAGGCATGAGCAGAGATGCTTATCGCGGCCATTACGTTCATCTTTACCAAACGGATTCTGAACAGAGACGGTTGCCACGGTAACATGGCAGAAAAGAGTGCAGGCTTTGTTTTAGGATCCAACGAGAACCTGACTTTACAGGAAATAGTTCCTTTCCTCGCTTAACTATAGACATATACGCCCACGTTTCCACATCGCCTCAGCGTGGGGTCATCAACTGGTGGAGGCGTGGCCAACATAGGTGTGTCCATGACGGAGGAGGCGTGGCCAATGGGCCATAAGCCACGCCTCCTGGAGTCTAACTCTTGGACACACACGGTATGTTTCCTAGACGGATGAGGGAGGAGATCCGGCTATGTGCGAACATGAAGTACAGATTTTCAATAAAAGTTTGATGAACTTACAAGCGTTCCTCTGTTATTAATATTTTAAGAAACCATCCATTAAATTTTTTAAAAATATGCTTTCTAATACATTTCCATCTCCTTTAAAAGCATTTTAACTGCATTGTGTTGTGAACAAAAGTTTGGGACACATTTAACCTGGTCCTAAAATTTCTGTCACAAAACATTTCAAACACAGGTACGTCTGTCATGCTTTGTTTACTCGAGCCAGAAGGTAAAACCTGTGAAAACGTGTTTTATCTGCCTCAGACCTCAGAGATGACACAAAGCAGGAAAAAAATGGCTTCACGTTTTAGTTTATGCAGCTTCTCGTCTTTTTCCTGCTCACTTCATTCAGACGCTCCCAGAGATCCATGTCTCTGAGTTTATAATACATGATAAACCTCTTCCACATCACAAGCTCCACTAGATCATCAACAAGCCTTTACCTGAGAACAGGTGCACAGTCAGTGTGAAAAGTGCAGCTGAAGCCAAAGGAATGATAATAATTACTGCGTAGCAAATTGATGGCATTGTGGACCTTAAATCCCACCTTCCAGAATGAGCCTGAAAGACATGTTTGGTCACATGGACAGTCTGCGCAGACATCTGTCTGGTGACGTGGACAGACACATCCTCCTCTGCCTCTGTTGTCCCTATTTGTCTCTCACTCTGGACTCTCTCAGGTTGATAATGTGGCTGCATGGTTTTAGGTGACCTGGGAGACCCCATCACCTACCCCGCCACCATGTGTCATTGTTTTGAATGTGAATGTGAATTACAAACCTTGTTTTTTTCTAGGCATCCTAGAGATATCTCTTATTTTTCTTCACTTTTCTTTCCTTTATGTGTCTGGTTATTTCACCCCACTATAAAAGGAGTGCTGGTTCAGCTAGCTGTGCCTACGTACGGCCCGATTCTGTAGGTCATGTAGGTTTCTGTGTAAAACTTAGATGTATGGATGTACATAAATACTGAAATTCTCTCTGGGATAAATAAAGTATTTTTAATTCATTCTGTCATTTTTTGCTGAGCAGTAGCTCAAACCTCGTCTTCTGATCTGCTTTGAGCCTCTTCACCTCCTGTGACAATAAATGTATTTTTACTATGGGTTGTCATAAGTATGTTGCATCTCCTATTCCCAGTCTGAACTGGATCATAGCAAACATAAACCTGATGAGACGATGACTTGCTCTGCTGACCCCCGCCATAATAAATACAATAAAAATGCAAAACATTATCATGTAATTGAACCTGCTTTATCAATGTGATCACACATCCTGCTGTTTGCATGATTATCGCTCTGATAAACACACAGTTCACAGTTTACACATCTAATCTGGACCAAATTGCTGATTCAACAACTGGAGCTGAAACACATCAGGGTTAAGCTTCCTGCTCTCATATTACTGTGCACACTCCCAGATTTACAGAGCTCTGCATGTAGATCACACACACACACACATACACACACACACATGCACACGCACACACAGCAGGAGATGCAGGGTGTTATCAGTGCTCTGAAAATGAGCTTTAAGATAAAAGCCCCTCAAAGAACGCGCTCGCAGATGTAATGATATGAGAGAAGAAAAGAAGAATAGGAACAAAGTCCATCTCATGGTTTTATCGTTTAAACACTGTTCTTTTTCTTCTTCCTCTGAAGGATGCAGGTGAGGAGGCAGGATGGGGATGATGAATGATGGATGGAGAAAGGAGTTTTTGCACACAAAGCAGAGCAGAAACGAAGAGCATGTGAATGAAAGATGACAAGAATCCTGTTTCGACCTGCGAGCCGGACGAGGAGGCTGAGGTTCAGCGGCTAAACACAGGAGGAAAGCCTGTTTTTTGGATAGAGCCGCCGTTCTCCACGGCAACGGGATTCAGACACGCAAAGAGACGCCCGCATGACAACACACTCACACACAATGTCCCAAAAAGGCTGAGCGACGTCAGAAATATTAACACACCAACCTGTATGTCTGTCACATCCACACTATTTTCTAGCAGGAAGAGATGCAGGGTGAGAGAGATCATCATTAGTTGCTTTTTAATTACAGATATGATGCCAAACATCCTGAATCTCTGCCAAATCCACATTTTACTGTGCTGTTTTAAACAGAAAACACAAAGAATCCCCTCAGGGACAAATCATCCGGGCTAAACTTATGCAAAAACGTCTAAGTGTTGTCAGACAGATCCACACGCCAGTTTACGCAACCTCGCAAAAACAGATAAACAAACCTTCAATCAACAACATAATCTGGATGGGGAAGTAAATATAAAGAGCAGCACTATGTTTTTTACATTTGATCTCATCATGTAAAATGTCCTTTTCCATCTGAGCTCTTGTGACTGAGCACATCAGCTTTTACATCACGCTTTATATCTCTGCTACACCGGATCCATTAGCCACTGCTAATCGCCGCTAAACCAATACACGGACGCTACTGTGAAGGAATTCTGAACAAACCAATTCCAAATAGCTCCAAGATTTATGCGTCACAGCGTGCACGTTGCCCGTAGATGGAGTTTAAGCAAAGGCTGCAGGAATTGTGTTTGTCATAAACTACACTGTGAAAAGAGGCTGATGCCGTCACGCTGAAGCAGAGACAGAGAGGTTCGGTCAGACTGTAATAACACCGGTAATCAGTTTCCTCATGCAGAGTTCACCTCAAACCACAAAGGAAACCCGATTTTACTTCTTACAGCAAGGGTGGGAGACATTTTCCATTTTTACTTCAATAAAATACGCAATACGCTAACACAGGGAGAACCCGTGCTAACACGGGGAGAACCTGCGCTAACTCAGGGAGAACCCACGCTCAAACGGAGAGAACCCACACTAACACTAGGAGAACCTACGCTAACACAGAGAAAACCCACGCTAACATGGGGAGAACCCAGGCTAACACAAGGAGACCCTCTAGCTAACACGGGGAGAACCCAGGCTAACACGAGAAGAACCCAGGCTAACACGGGGAAAACCTACGCTAACATGGGGAGAACCCGCGCTAAAATGGTGAGAACCCACGCTAACATGGAGAGAACCCACGCTAACACTGGGAGAACTCACGCTAACATTAGGAGAACCCACGCTAACACGGGGAGAACCCACGCTAACACAGAGAAAACCCACGCTAACATGGGGAGAACCCAGGCTAACACAAGGAGACCCTCAAGCTAACACGGGGAGAACCCAGGCTAACACGGGGAAAACCTACGCTAACACTTGGAGAACCCGCGCTAAAATGGTGAGAACCCACGCTAACATGGAGAGAACCCACGCTAACACAGAGAAAACCCACGCTAACATGGGGAGAACCCAGGCTAACACAAGGAGACCCTCAAGCTAACACGGGGAGAACCCAGGCTAACACGAGAAGAACCCAGGCTAACACGGGGAAAACCTACGCTAACACGGGGAGAACCCGCGCTAAAATGGTGAGAACCCACGCTAACATGGAGAGAACCCACGCTAACATGGAGAGAACCCACGCTAACACTGGGAGAACTCACGCTAACATTAGGAGAACCCACACTAACACGGGGAGAACCCACGCTAACACAGAGAGAACCCACGCTAACACAGGGAGAACCCACGCTAACAAGGGGAGAACCCACGCTAACACAGAGAGAACCCACGCTAACAAGGGGAGAACCCCCGCTAACATGGGGAGAACCCAGGCTAACACGAGGAGAACCCAGGCTAACACGGGGTGAACCCACGCTAACACATGGAGAAACCACGCTAACAAGGGGAGAACCCACGCTAACACAGAGAGAACCCACGCTAACAAGGGGAGAACCCCCGATAACATGGGGAGAACCCAGGCTAACACAGGGAGAAACCACGCTAACAAGGAGAGAAACCCACGTTAACACAGAGAGAACCCACGCTAACAAGGGGAGAACCCACGCTAACATGGGTAGAACCCAGGCTAACACGAGGAGAACCCAGGCTAACATGAGGAGAACCCAGGCTAACACAGGGAGAACCTACGCTAACACAGGGAGAACCTACGCTAACACGGGGAGAACCCAGGCTAACACGGGGAGAACCCAGGCTAACACGAGGAGAACCCAGGCTAACACAGGGAGAAACCACGCTAACAAGGAGAGAAACCCACGCTAACACAGAGAAAACCCACGCTAACATGGGGAGAACCCAGGCTAACACAAGGAGACCCTCAAGCTAACACGGGGAGAACCCAGGCTAACACGAGAAGAACCCAGGCTAACACGGGGAAAACCTACGCTAACACGGTGAGAACCCACGCTAAAATGATGAGAACCCACGCTAACATGGAGAGAACCCACGCTAACACTGGGAGAACCCACGCTAACATTAGGAGAACCCACGCTAACACTGGGAGAACCCACGCTAACATTAGGAGAACCCACGCTAACACAGGAAGAACCCACGCTAACTGTAAGTGTGCAGCAGCAGTCTGGTCTCTAAGCTGTACCTGCAGAGTCTGCATCTTCGTGCATCTTTTGTAAAGCTGGACTCTTTGTGCCACGGCTCAGCAGAAAGCTGCTGCACACGTGCAGAAGAATCTTTCCTGGCTTGCAGGGAAATGTGTGTGCGTTGTTTAAACTTTGCAGAGAAAGGTGAATGACTGCGGTTTGATGTTGGTAATGAGCGAGCTGAGTTTGGGTGCTGGATGACGTGCACGTATGTGTGTGTACGGCTGTGTGAGCATCTTCTCTGTAACAGAATAAGCCCGCTTCATTATTCAGATGCTGGACAGGCCTCAGTAAGCAGCTGGAGCTGTATTATCTCATGCTGCTGTGGGTAGACACAGATCACAGCCGCTTCCTGCAGGAATATTTCACATGACAGGCGTCGTATAAACGGGACCGCTGAGGTGATTTATGCATTTTTTCATGCCGAAGCTGCCCTCAGAGCTTACAACATGCTGGTTCACTCACCCTGTCCTCCTCTGCTCGGAGGTCCGGCATGGTACTGATGCACAGGCTGATCACGGTCACCGCCACCATGATCACTGACATGCAGGCAAAGATCTTCCCCGGTAGACCAGACTGTGGATTCTCCACCATATCTCTGAGCCAGTTCATCACCTTTCTGTACTGCGTTTCCTCCACCGGGACCCACTGCATGGCGTTTTTCTGCCTACGCTCCTCCTCACGCCTCTCCTTCTCGTGCACTTCCTCGATGCGCGTGTACATCTTCCTCTTGCAGCAGCGCTCCATGTACGCCATCTCCACGCCCCAGTAGCTCAGCTCGTCGTGCAGGGAGAGGATGCACATCTCCCGCAGCAGCCGCAGCTTCCCTGCTGCCAGGAAGTTGAGGATGACCCTGAAGGCAGATGGTGAGCGGTCAAAGAAAAACTCTTTGCGGGTTTCATCGTAGTCGTCACAGACTTTAGCGATTTCCTCCAGTGAGCGGCAGCCACAGAGGCGGCCGAGTCGTGTGAGGGGGAACTGCTGAAGCGTGCTCCATGGGAAGGTGTAGCGGTTTCCCCCGACGTTGATCACCGCTAGCAAGGCGTGGTCGACGGTCACCAGGTCCTCTGGGTGGCGGATGAACTGAGCTCTCTTGTAGTACACACCCTGGATAGAGGAAAGCAAGCAATATGAGCACGTTATTTAATTAAGACCCGATTGGATCTGGGAGAAGGTCTGAGACGTACCTTGATCGTCTCGGTCTCGGGGATCTCGGTAAAGATGCGGTCCAGGCTGCTGTCATCGCTGACAGACAGATTGCTGAAGTCATGGTTGGCGTTGCTGATGATGGGCATGGCAGCATTTGGAAAGCAGACCAGGAGACAAAGACCTCAGCCAGGGACGCAGGTGATGGCAGTAACCCAGAAAACAAGCTCTCTTTTCACCGCTTGTATCTACAGTAGATCAAAAAGGTCTTCTGCTTGCAGTCAGACTTTTCGCTCAGCGACAGATGAGATATGGTTTTTAGTCGTAACCCAGAGAAGATGTGGGAGAGCTGATGCTGCTCAAAGACGTCCCGAACAGATGCAGCTCAGAGGAAGAGCTGCAGAGGAAAAACTGCAGCGATGTGTCCGGGGACTGAGAGGATCCTCGGTGTCTACAGGATCAGGGAAGGCCTATAGGTGAGGCGCCATCTGGAAGTAAAAAGCAGAGAGACGTCATACGGACTCTGCTGGTTTCGGCCATTTATGGTCAAACATGGACGACCCGGCTCGGTATTATGGGTGTTTTCAGAACTGCTGGGACGCACGCTGTCACACTGTGATAGCAGCGAGCCCAGCAACAGACACAACAACACAACAAATACGAGGTTCAAACTGTTTTCCTGCCAACACAACTGACCTGTAAGTAACTGGCACCGTTACTGGTTCCAGTTGCCCAGAACACCTTGCTGAGCATAACAGCTGAAATAACAAGTTAAAACCTGACTCTATACTAGGAGCTGGTTCTCCCTACTGGGAGCTGGTTTCCTTTGCTGATCCAGATCATTCCCAGCATTCCCAACCATTCCACTCATCAAACCAAGACAAAACCTTCCTTCAAACTTCCTGCGTTGGCTTTGTCTTAATGTCAGAAAACAGTGATGGTTGAAGCCTGCAGCTAAAACACAGCGGAGCGTTGTCATGGGAATACCGTTGGTTTTCTGTCTCACATGGAAAAACAAACATGGGCATTTCCATCAGATGTGTGGATCAGGGGTTCTGGAGATATACCAGTAGATGCACCCTCTGTCCAACACAGCTGATTGGCTTGTTACTCAGCAGAGACATGCAGAGGAAGATCAGCGCTTTCATTCTGCATGTTCATGTCTCCACGTAGCTTCTGTCTTTAGTTCCACTCCGGTCCTGGGGGAGCGCTGTCCTGGAGGAGCACTGTCCTGGAGGACGTTTTCCTGCAGCGCACGCCTGATTCAGATCAACGGGTCTAACAGACCGTGCAGAACTTTTATGTGAATCAGGTTTTGTAGAAGGGAAACGTACCTGCCAGGTGACACCTGGGGAACATGATTAGAGAAGCTAAAGGCTAAAGCTAAGTACAGCAGTACTGAATGATTACAGGAAGTGTTGGACACTTCACATCCCATAAATCTGCTTTTTCCCACCTCACAGGAAGAACTGATCATAAACCGATCCGCATTCAGAAGCAGAACGAGGAGAAAGTTAAACTGAGAATGTTTTTCTCAGCTACTCAGAGCTGAACGCTCTGGTTATCTAATCACACACACACACACACACACACACACACACACACACACACACACACACACACAATCACACACACACGGCTCTATTTCACTGTAGGATTTTGCACTGCAGTTATATAAGATAAAATAATCACATTAAACATGTAAAATACTGCAAATATAAAAAGTTATAAAAAATAAAAATTTAGCTTTGAGAATAAAAAACTTCTGCAGATTTTATTTCCATGAAAACAATTTAGATAATTTAATCAGTAACACGTCTCATCTACACACACACACACACACACACACACATACAAGGCTCTCACACTGACCCGCGCGCGCGCTGTGCAGCCCACCGCGGAACCATCCCACATCCTTATAAATTTTAAATCTTTAATTAAACTCTGTTAAATCGGCCGTTTAATTAAAATGCTGCAGCAAAACGGTGTTTGAAACAAATGTGACGCCTCGAGACAAAGTCAAAGTGCGCGGAAAGGACGCGTGCACGCAAAGTTTAGAGCCCATTTACATGGAGAAAATTTCACTTCTACGCGGGAAGGAGACTAAAATGAGTCCCGGGAAAAGCGGGACACTGCGCGTGCAGGCAATGCCGAGCCCTGCGGACATCATGGCAACTTGTGCAGCTTACCATCCTGACTTCTGCACTCCTCTCCAGAAGGATGGCTCTGCTCCCAACGCAACCCTCAACTGCGCGTCAGGATGTCAGCCACCGGGCTCCGCTTCCGCACGCGCAATCACGGAGCATCCGCATCGTCCAAAGCGGAGGAAGAGGAGCCGTTCGTCCGCGCGCACACGGAGCTCCGAAAGTGTCCCGTTACAGCGGTGCTGCAGGAGGAGGAGGAGAGGGAGGAGGCGCAGCCGCCGTGTTCAACACGGGAGACTCCGGGCAGCTGCCCAACTTCAAGTTTGCTTAAAGGTGATGGCAGGCGCAACGCGAGGCGCAACGCGGGGCGCAAAGCGGGGCGGAAGCAGCCAATGCCAGCCCTCCCTGTAAGAGGAGGAGAGGCGCGCTCTTAGAGCACTCCACAAATCTGCTGCCAGATCCATCATCTGAAATTCAAGGACACTGAGGAGATACTATTTTCCACCTTCACTATGCCTGCAGCTCGCGCTCCACAGAAGGCGGTTCCCTCTCAAATTACCTTCAGTAGTAATTCTGCAGCAGGAAGTCCTCACAGCCCGCTGGAATAAAAGCAAAAGATAAGGAGGAAAGTAGCTGCTTGCAGATGAAAAACACATGCCTCTCACTGTGTAAAGGTGTAATCCCTGCAGAATCAGCCAGATGGCTGGAAACACGTCCAGACAGAGAGGAGACACCAAACTTCAGACTAAATGCACCTTAACGCTGTGATAATAAAGCACCATCAGAGCTGCAGATTGTTCCGGCTTCGTCCTTCAGAGCAGCTCATTAGGCTGAATGAGCCTGAGGGAGCAGCTAGCACTTTGTCCGGATCTTTATGTTCTCGCAGCGCAGAGGCTGGAGATGGAAACTGCTGGACAACGAGGAGTCAGGTGGGGTCATTTTATCCATCATTACCCATAAACCCACAGTGCCAGAGGATTTACCTGTGCCATGTTGCGCTACCTGGCTTCCACTGTAGCTCTAACCAGATAACCCTCCAACCAGCTAACCTGCTTATGTTTTAGATTCTTTCCTCGTTGCTCCTGAAAGCTGAAAGCATCCATCACGATGCATCAGAGGCCGGCACAGATGTGCACAGATGCATCAGAAAACATAGCAGCAGGACTGATGGCAAGCCTCAGCCCAGCGGATTAGGAGTTTAATCCCTCACAGGCAACAGGGGCAGATGAGGTGGTGGCAGCAGCATGCTGGGGTCTGATGAGCAGCGGTTGGAGGTGTGTGGCGTGACTCATTTAAAACGTCACGAACACACTGATGGCCACCGGAACGGCCTCCCTCCCTGGATTCCTACTGGCTTCTCTTTTAGCCCTGCTCAGCTGGAAGCGGCTGGAAGTTTTGGTTAATTGGCGTCTCGTAGAATCGTTTGAATGGAAAGTGTCAGGAAAAGAGGAAAGGAAGCATCAACACCAGGTCTGTTTTAATGAGCGTATCTGGAATCAATGTTCATGATCTGAAGATAATACTGCTGCTTTCTCCTATGAATTATGCATCCAGACACGTCTCAAAGCGGCACTGCTGAATAAAAAGAATCATTTAGTTTCAAGGTGGTGCAAAAAAAAAAAAAAGCAGAAAACATTGTTATTTTCTTCATGGACCTTCAGAACCACAGGATTGGGTCTCTGCTGTTTGCAGATGATGTGGTTCTGTTAGCTTCATCTGGTCCTGATCTCCAGCTGTGAACGCCTCGGGGGAGAGGAAGTCTGGGCTTCCCTCCTTTGGCTGCTGCTCCGTGACCCGACCTCAGATAAGCGGTGGAGGATGGAAGGATGGATGGAAGGATGGATGGATGGAAAATGAATCATGTGAAGCTGTTTCAAACATTAAGCTTAAAAACATCGCGTTTTGGTTTTCTTTCTTTAAACAGAAGTTTTATGATGAGTCGGCTCTCACCTGCAGGACGACACATTTCAGAGCATCAGATTCCCTGATGGATCACAGATTTACACTGAGGAACCGGGTCCTCCAGGGCCCGAATCCACATGAAGGTTTTCCAGCTAAAAGAGCCTGTTTTCACAGCAGGGACAAAGATCTGTGTGAATGTCTGAACCTGGAAGAGAACGAGATGCGTGGGACGTACCACCAACCATGAACCAGTCCGAACAGCGCTGGACTGAAGGACAGCACAGACGTGGACCATCAAGGATGACCAGGACCATCAAGGCTCAGATTTACCACAACCCACTCCAGGTGGAAAAAGCACCTGAAACAATCCAGCACCTCACAGCAGGGTGCTGAATTCATGGAACAAAACCCAGTAGCCGTGGAGCGTGCAGAAACATCTGTGCAGAACATGAGCTGGAGATGCTACGTCTCCATTAGAAACACCTCCCATGCTGGTGGACAACCAGAGGCAAGGTGAGCTTATCACGGAGAGCTCAGATCCTGTGGCTAACCACACAGGATCAGCAGCGGGGAGAGTCGTGGTGATGGATGTCCTGAATATCAGGAAAACATGAGGAAGACCTGCAGGAAGTCTGGAAGGTGGAAACAGCAGTAGTACCCAAAGTCATCAGAGCACTGTGGCCTCCCACGCAGGAGAAGTGGCTCCAAAAGGAACCATGAGATACACCAGACATTATGTATGCACAACATTTATCGGGCCGATAAGATAACAGCTGGGTTTGTGTTATTTTATTTATCTGTCCGATAGGTACATTTTCCCAATAATATGATAAAATATAAAGATTTTGGGTGATTTTGTGTAGACAATGCAGCCATTAATCAGGCCAAGATGACGGCAGGTTATGCGCCTTACTAGCAGGACCCAGACTTGGCCCCGTCACTGCCTGACTACTAATGAGCTTTGCTGCAAATCCAGGGAGGAAGGAAGAAGATTTCATGTTTTAAAACTAATCTGAAAAATCATCATTGCAGTGAAGCAGTATGGAAAATAGTACAAAGCTGTAACAGTAACAGCTAGCAGTAGCAGCTAGCAGTGTTAAAGCTAATACAATAATAATGTTGGCGCCGTGGGTAACGGCTGCCTCTCCAGTAGCTCTCTACTCTTTTTTGGGGCTTATTTGACATTTTTTCTTTCTACTTTCTGCTTTTCTTGCAAAGAGAGTGTTTATGGTTTCTACATGTATATTCAGTGAGTGTTTTTGCCTTATGAGAAGAATCGTTAGCTAGCTGCTATCTTTGCAAGGTCTTTGCACATAGGCATGGAACACAGCCATACTATCAGCTAGCTGTTAGCCTGCAGTCCTACTGTTTGCTGAGGGAGTTCAGTCATGTGATCATCATCTGTGTTTACATTTTCTGAAAGCGGACGCAGCCACTGCGATGAGAAGATCCATTCTGTCACAGCAAGGCTGCAGACTCAGCACCTATTCTATGTATTTATGTTTGTTCTTTTCTATTAAAGATTCTTCCCTTGCTTACGTAGAAGCTGCAGGAAACTGCATTTCCCTGACGGACTCATCCCTCGGTTGAAATTGTTCATATCGTGAATCACTACCTAACATCTCCACCCAGAGAAGCGCAGCCCTAATGAAAGTATATCTGATGATAGGTTAGCCTGGAATCAGGCAGCAGAAGCTGTTTTAAAACATCCCCAGTAACACAGTCCCCATTAGCAGCCTCGGTCCTCCAAACAATGAGCGATAGCTGATTCTCAGAATCCAGAGGGCATTGCTTTTGTTCATGCAAAAATATTCAAACCTGTGCACCCTGCGGTGGGCCGAATCACTCAAAATGAGCTGGTGTTGTGTACTCTGCACTGGGTGAAATCATTTATATTCAAAGCAGGTTCCCGGCATATCAACAAGGCTCCCAACTGACTTCAAAATCCCTTTCAGCAAACAAGGGATCCTGCACAGCCGGCTAGCAGAGGCGAAGCACGTTGTCGATTCAGTCTCTCTTCATTCATTCAACTCTTCTCATTAAATTACATCCGTTTATCCTGTCATGTCTTTCTGCAGCCCATTTCCTTACAGAGAGGAGGCTATTGTGCATGAGGAGAAGAGAAAGGTGCTTTTAGAGCTTTTCTATCAACCTAATGAAATAAGTGGGACTATAATAAGCATCAGCTCTTCCTCTAAGAGGCAAGGTATGTTTCCCACAAACTATAAAGCAAAGCAGAGCAGGAACACTCAGCTCTCACTTTGTGTCTCAGCTGAAAACTCTGCTGCTGCGCTTTCACAGCCTAAAGAGGAGCTCCTCACCGACACAGCCGACAGGATGTACGAGATGTGCAGAAGCTTCTCCCGGCCGCCATGAATTATTTCATTCTGGGAATTCTCTCAGCTAAAGAAGCCAAAATGTGCTCAGTGATTTATCTGAAGCCCACTATGGTTGGATTTTTAAAAACATCTATGCAGAAAAATCCAGAAGCCTGAGACACTTAGCATGCTTCCAGGCTCAGCGTCAGCAGTGTTAGTCAGATTCTCCTGAAAGAGACACAAGAAACACGAGCCAGATGATTAGAAACACGAGCCATCCTGCCTCTTGTTACACTCTTAAGTTCTTACTTACATGTACGCCTGGATCTCGTTACCGTTCAGAAAATTCACAGTGACAGAAAACAGAGTGTTGGTGAGGAGAACTTAGCTAAACAGCTCATTAGCTTCTGCAGCTCTGCAGAGCATGGTGTTGCTCCTCCGTTTACGCAGCGCTTGTTCAGCTATGTGGATATGAAACTACATACACGTCCAACCTGATGTGCTCCCTACTTGGATTGATGACACTCAGACATGCATTATGCAGATCCCTGCAGTCGCCCTACCGGCGCCACTTCGTAATAAAAGACATCTCAGGGAACTTTATAGACACGTTAATTTGAGCCAATTTGTGACAAATATCCTCGTTGAAGAAAACCTACCAATCCTGAGCTGCATGAGGCGACAGTGGGAAGGAAACCCGTCCAGCAGGACCGGCTCGGGAAGCACGGATCAACACGCAATGCAGCAGCATTAAATTACAGCAGCATCTCACTTTATAGCCCCCATAGCAACACCGGCTGATATGAACAACGTTGAGCTAAGTAAGAGGACAGAAAGAGATAAAACAGTCACATCGAGATGACTTTTACTGGGTCGAGAGAGCTCAAAGGAGAAGCAGGAAGAATGCCTAATTAGCTATGTTCAATACTGCCTTTTTATTTTACTGATATAAAATCTACTCTTTAGTCCAACTCTTCAAGCAGAAGCAGAAATCATTCGATACACGTCATCCGGCTGCACAGTGCGAACCAATCAGACACCGACGCACAGAGAAATTCCTGCCATCATGTCTCCAATCTCCCGCTGAGCCATGCTTCCAGATTTCTATGATGACCCTTTGTGCTATGACGACACCACGCACAGCTTTTACTCTTTACTCTCATATCTGCTGGTGTGATAAAACCTCCAGCACCATGATGCCACCTCCTCTTTATGCTGCTGTGTTTGTACTGTTTCCTGTTCTGGCAGCGTGGTGTGTTCGATGTTGGCTGTCCACACTGTTAATCAGAGCATTGCCTTGCTGCAGATGTTGGGTCGTCATTCTTTAACCTATCGGGCTTTTTCAGGCATGTTTTTCCCTGTGCACACAGCATCGGTCTGCGTGACAGAGGAGGAGTGAGGGAGTTAAAAATGTGCCAAGCAGAAGGCGAGGCGGGCAGACTTCTGGTTTATTGAAACCCTCCATCACAACAGCAAAACATATGCTCAGGGCTGGTTAATATGAAATGGATCCAGCTCAGCAGCTGGTTTCTTCTCTCCTCTGGTGTCTCGGTCTGAAAAGGATCAGCTAGAACATGAAGAACAGTTGGTCTGTAATACATCCTAAGCTCGGTAATTTGATGAACGCCTACATCGTCTGAGGATAAAACGTGAGTCATCGGTGCAGCGAGCGCCGCCATGGAGTGATGCTTTATTGTCGCGGCGGTCTTTGGGTTTGCAGCATCTGATCATGACTTTATGAGGACAGAGTGAAACTGTTTACTTTCATTGTTTGGAGGCTCGGCAGGGAGCAACTTGTACGCTCGTTGCTTACTTGGACTCTGAACAACATTCATTAGACACAGGTGCTCAGATTATAAGAGGTTTCTCCAAACCTCACATTATAACTCATCCAAACCCACCACTGCCTGTTTACCTGAAACACAAAGACGGCGGCTTCCAGGGTTTGCCACGGAGAGACCAACCAGTCACATAAGAGCAGAGATCCAGTGAAACACCTGTTTTATGAGCAGGGTCCAGAATGGGCTTATTACCAAAAACCCAGCTTCTGCACACACACCTCAAACAGGTACAGAGTCCTTATAAGGGTTAGAATACAGCCAATCAGCAGCAACCGCTGGATGAGGGATTCACCTGAGTCTTAGCTGAAAAACACACCTGCGTCGTCACAAAGATCAAATGCACTCTGTCCTTTTTATAAGCCTACGCCAGGGGTCTGCCAGAGCCTGCAGGTTTCAGCCTTTCCCTGCTGCAACACACCTGCTGCAGCTCAGGATCACCTGCAGCTCAAGATCACCTGCAGCTCAAGATCACTTGCAGCTCTGAATAAACACTAATAGAAGCTTAAAAGCTCATAAAAAGCTCTTAAACTTTATGATCTACAAAATGATGTGAAAAACCATCAGATTGCTTCACTGATGGTTAAAGTAATTGGTACGTTTCTTCCTCACAGCTGGAGATGAGCAGGTTTATTTATTTGCTACTTACTGAACGTTGCTGCAAACATACTTCTGTGTTTTATTAGGTCAACTCATTCCCGTTACTCCTGAAGATTAAAGTTTTACTATGCAAGATTAAATGGTTTCATGTAGACCGGATCCTAGACGCTAAAAACATCATTGTTTTTAACATCACCCTGTACGGGATCTTTATACAAGCTGCTGGATCCACTTCTACATGCAGCTCGATTCTTAACCAACACTTTGAAAAGTCGAGCCGATGAGAAACAAGAGCAACTAAATTCATTAAACCAGTCGAACTCAGGAAGCGTTTGACCCAAAACCTCAAAAGTCAAAACACTGGTGGTGTGTGTTTGGCTGCTTCTCCATTTAAAGGACACACACACACACACACACACAGAGAGGCATGCATACACATCCATACATTCTTATCAATTCCCTCTCTGCATCCGTAGATCCCTCTGCAGCTCTGCACTCAGCCTGAGCTCAAACCGAAGCACTAATTAATTCCCTCTGCAGAACATGAACAGTGGAGGGAAGTGAGCAGGGGGAGCAGCTTCAGCCCAAAGCAGAATAATCACACTCAGAGGGAAGAAGAAGAAGAAAAGTTAGCAAAGAAAACATAAAGACGGCTCACCAGTAGACTCTCTGTGCAGAAGGAGAATGAAGCTGCATGATGTCCATTATGTCGCGCCATAAATGATACATGACTCTGCATCTTCAGCTTCTTGCACAAACAGAAAACCTTTAAAGGAATTGATCTGCATGTAAGGAAGCAGGTTATTCCTCCCACTGCTCTGAGCATTTCACTCCCTTTGTTAAAGCTTCAGAAAATAACAGTAAATACACATAAAGGCTTGTAAGCAAAGGCTGGGTTATACAGCAAACAATAAAAAAATATATTTAAAAACAATTCAAACATCATTAAGTGCAGCTGCTTTATGCTGCTGCGTGTTAAGCTGCATCATCAGGATGTGTTGCTTCCTCACAGTACACCAATACGTCTTCATCAATACAAACAATATGTTCCTCAGGATCCCCCTGATATGTGGCTGGAGAGAGAAAAGTCTGTCCCTCCTTAGGCCGCTGACCCCGCGACCCGACCTCAGATGGACAGACGAACAGATGAAGGAAATGTTGGATGGATGGATGTATAACTGCTAGCCATGATTACTGTTAGCCATATGATAACAGCTATTCATACATTTTGATGAGCAGCGTTTTGGGATTTCACTGGAACAATAAACGTATTTCCAGTAACATACTGGTTTATTTTATGCGTATTTTATTAGCTTTACTAATTAAAGGTTAAAAACAGATTCAGTCTTGGATTTTATCGTAGCATTAAGCTACATGATGAAAAGGGAAGATCGCACCATATATCCTCCTGACCTACATCAGGAAATACCTTTTTGCTAAGCTAGCTAAACAGCTACTAAGCTGCTTTATTTTTAGCATCCGGACATGATATTGTCATTTAGATTTTTCTGTGAAAGTTTGTTTTGAAGGAACAGCCTTTACTTCCTGTGGAGAAAACAGGTGCAGCTAACAGGAGAGCAAGCAGCCACTTTTCCTTTTGAAGTGGGATGTTTGACCTCTGGCAGGAGAAAGCAGAGAGGAAACAGCATGAAACGGTGTTCAAAGCTTCTCACAGTTATCTGGAGAACAGATGAAACGTGACATCTTGATCCTTCAGTTGCTAGAAAACAAAATCCCACTAATCAGTCCTTCATCTCTGTAGCAATGACACTCTGCCAGCCTTTTACTATTCCTCTCATTTAGTGGAAAGAAGCAGCGCAGACATCATGAAGGCCCCATTAAATCACGCTTAACCTACAATCACATTTACAGCTGAACTGCTTGGACATATGGACGCTGCAGAGCTTATCTGGAGGTTAGAAAAGCACAACGGCTCTAATTTCCACGCAGGAACACGAGCTTTTCACAGAGGAAGATGTGAAGTTTACTTTCTGTCACCTGTAATCCCTGCATTCATACTCGCAAAGCGAATTAATATTTATCTCTATAGCTACTTCTGCACACCGAAGCTTTACAGCGATCAAAGCAAGCAGAAGAAATCACAGCATTGCTTTTTTTATGTTGCAAATAAATAATAAACGTGTGGATGAGAAACAGTGCCAGAAGGAGCCTCTTTCAGCGTGGGATTCACAAGTTTTCACTTTGAGATGGACTCATGTATATATAGTCCCATCCTCCCCCTCAGACGGTCAACTTTCTGCCCTGCCATTTGTCACTCACGCTGATGAGCAGCGTCTCACTGGAGGCAGGAACAACAGAAAACACGTTTCCATGTAGTGTTTATTCATCATGAACACATCGAGGAAACAGCAAGTTAGGGAAGCAGACATGAGCAAAGTAAACTGGCTGATCGAGGCGTCTGTGTGTCCGGGGGATCCTCGCAACCTGGTGAGGAAATTATTGGACCACAAGTTGCATGGACGTGGGTCACCTGGGATCCCTTCGGCCTGGGTCAGCCTCCACAGGAAGGGCCACAGTATAACCGGTCTGATCCTAGGCTGCAGAAATCTCAGAGTGTGAAACGTGTCTGGAGCCAGAGCTGGTGCTTTCATGAAACCAGCCCAAACGATGATGTATCGTAGCTGCTACGGCCTCTCACTGGGCAGTTCCTCTCCTCCTGAGGAATATGCTACCTCTAATCCGCTTAGGTAAACACATATTTATGTTCATGCAGGATTAGGGAGTGTGTGCAGACGATGAAGATGTGTTTCCTGATTCCAGCCAGGCGGTCAGATATAATGATCATGATAAAAAGCCTGATATAAGCTATGTTACGTCTCCAATGAGACCAAGGAGTTCGGTTTAGATGCACCTTCATGGAGGGATAATCCTCTCAGCTGAGGAATGGATGTGATGAAGGTGCTTTTATTCTGAAAACCAGTCTGTGAGTGAGTGAGTGAATGAGTTTATAGGCACACTGTATAATCCCTCTGTCACGGCACATAGCAGCTTATTCTGTCATTGATGTGTTTAATAACGCGCTTTATTAGATTTATTTACAGAAACACATTTTCTGAATGAATTAAAGGGTTTTTTGTTTTCACAGCATTAAGATGTCTTTACAGGTGCAGCAGGTAAACCTGCTCTCATTCAGCACGTTCTTCTCTAAAAGTACATTTCTACCGGAGCACAGAGGGAAAAGAATGATAAAACATGCTAATCTGTGAGGTCAGCGATCAGGAAGTCGCAGTGGAGACGATGTGAATCGCAGCAGCTGAGCTTTAAACCATGATCTCAGTGTGTATGTGTGGAAGATAAGCAGTCTATCTGACTGGTTACCTGAGCCGGACAGGAAGCAGTAAAGACTGGTTCTGATCACTCTGCTGGATAAGCTGAATGAAATGAGAGCCTGTAACAGGATGAGCACACACCGCCACATGCATGCAAACACACCTGCACCTGTCCAGACTTTCACTGCTTCATCCTGCTTTACTGAAAGTCAGAGAAAGCAGTGAGATGCAGAAACAGCAGGTTTAGTGGGAAGTGAGGAGGGAAGCCTGACTAAAAGCAAAGAAAGCTGTGATGTTGTCTGGGCATGTGCAGATGTGGTTAATAATTCACACAGAGAACAAGAGGTCCATGAAGGCCTGCAATGACCCGGCGAGAAAGAGGAGCCTGGCATTGAGGCAGGTGTGTGGGAGGAAAAGAAGAAGACGTCTACTCCCTCCAGCTCACTCATTCCAGATGATCAGAGAGAGAAAGTGAGTCTGCACATGATGCGTAGCCGTGCAGGTGCTCTGTGTGGGCAGGTAAGTCCCACAGAGGGTGTGAGACTGGAAAAAGGTCCAAGTTGTTTACCAGCAGAAAGAATCCCCTGTGTGTGTTATCTTTCTATTTATCATCCGTTTGCACAGCAATGTTGCTCTATTTGCTGTAAATAAATATTATAAAGCTTGATTTATTCCACCTTTTACATAATAATTCAGAGTATTTGTTGCTTCTTTGTGCTGCAGTGCAGCATTTTGCTCCTCAGCAGCATCGCCCGGCATTGTTTAAACGCACTGAAAACAGCAACCTTTGAGTCATTAATGTGTGTAAATTTATGAAATGTAGCAGAAACACCGTAAATAAAATTACAGAGGAGGATTTTCTGCCCGTACGTCGCTCAGTAAAGCCTCACAGATAAAGCAGGAGTTTACAGCAGAAAGGTTTTAGCTGCTCATTCAACATGAGAAAGTTTCAGCTCAGAGCTGCTGAAATGAAGGATCAGATCCTCAGGCTGAGCAGAAAATAAATCCCTGTGAAGTAAACCGGACTGACTGCCACCTCCACCGGCTTCATACACAGCAGCTCTGGGTCGTCTTTGATCACCAATCAATATTTAAGCTACTCAGTAGTTTGATTCAGCAGAAACTATGAAACAAAGCAACAATGCATGCTGAGTAAACGTGACTCTGCAGAAAATCCAGAGGGAAGCCGTCGTAGTTGGACAAAAACAAAGACAATCAGATTTTTAGGAGCATAAAATAAAAATGTCCTGTGATGGAGCAGCAGCTCCATCCTGACCCACCCTTTCCCCCAGGTCATGTGCAGAAGCAAGATAAGACCACTTAGACCACCGGCCAGACGTGTGGCAGCAGTGAGAGTTATGGTTGCTTCTTCTCATTTGGTTTTAAATCAGTGAATTAAAACTTTTTATACACATGCAGGTTGTTTACCTCTAATAGTTTCAGAGCAATAAGCTGATAATCAGACACCATCTGCAGTTATCCCAGCAGCTAGGTCCATTCCTCATGCAAACCAGGACCCAGCTCAGGGTGCAACAATAACTCCAGGAAGCATGAAGATGAGCGGAGCCTCCCAGCAGGTGTCTAAAGAGCAAAAGTGAAGCTACATGAACAGTCGCCATCTTAGAAGTGTTACACATGCCATAAAGGTGAGCTGAGGGAGGAGGTGGATGAGCCGCATGTAACAGGAGCTAACTGAGCTTACTAAGCTAACAGGAGCTTACTGAGCTAACAGGAGCTTACTGAGCTAACAGGAGCTTACTGAGCTAACATGAGCTAACAGGAGCTTACTGAGCTAACATGAGCTAACAGGAGCTTACTGAGCTAACAGGAGCTAACCAAAATAAAACTGAAAAAATGAGGAAAAAAATAATGGAAAATATAAGAATGTTTTCTCTTGCTTCTACCTTTTCAGGAGTAAACTGTAGCAGCCAGCACAGATACACAATGTCTGATCATTCAGGAAGAGCGCTGCTCCTTTTGAAAACCTCGTTGCAATCAAAGCTTTGCAGACCCACTGTGGTACCTGCCTCAGGAACAGCTCTGTCTGTAATATTATTAAACTGTATAAACAAAAAACTGTAATCTTTAAGTCTCTGAAACTCAGTGAACTCAGTGATGCAAATGCCTCCACCAATTGGGTTTTCCGCCTGAGCCTTGGGAGCCTGAGGGTTCTCCACACCGTATAAAGATGGACGGCACCTCCATCTTGATAGCGTTGCAAAAAGACAGGCAAAGAGGCGGAGCTAAGACGGGCTGTGAGCATGGATGAGGGATGTTGGAGGGGAAACTGCATGTTGTGGTTTGAAGGTTTTAAGCTGGTTTAAAGCTGGTTTTAAGATGGTAAACGAGATTTTTGAGCTCCAGGTCACATTATCCTCCCCAGACAGATTTTTTGTCAGTGACCGTGATTACCACCAGCAAATAATGGAAATACTTATGGGGACAACTTTCTGTTTAACTTGAAGGAGGGATGTGGACCTGTCTATCAGCTGATGTGTGTCCATGGACCCTCATGTGAGGCATCAGCCTTTATTGTTTAAGCTAACCAGTACCAACAGCATAGCATGTGGGCTTATAATCAGGCCCCGCCCCTTCCCCCATGGTGCGCTCTGTATGCTGCATTCATGTGCTAAGCAGATGTGGGACACCAGAACATCCTGCTTCAGCATTATTGCTCATATAAAAGTATTTTATTTTTATTTTAACAGCGCTGTGTGTGAGCTGCAGCCATGTTGGGAAAACCATTTAACTCACATGGAGCAGACTGGTCATCTGGAAACCCGGCCATTTTCTGACTGTGCCTAAAGGTGTCCCAGGTTCTGCTGGGGATTCTTCACAGGGCAGCAATAAAAATTTTCTGGCATTGTTCTCTATTCCTGCTAAAAACTTTTTACGCAGATTTACACCGACATCCAAGCTTCTCTGCATCAACCAGAAAAATCCTCTTTCCAGGTGAGAAGTAATGAACACCTGGAACAAACCTGCAATTCTACCATTAGCGCTGTGGGTAGCGGCTGCCTCTTCAGTAGCTCTCAACTCTTTTTTTATCTATTTTAACCTTTTAAAACCTTTTTTCTTTCTACTTTCTGCTCTGTGTTTGTGTTTTATACAGATATATTCAGTGAATATCTTCACTATTTAAGATTCAACAAAGAGCCAGTTTTTACTCACAAGAGCCGCTGTTAGCTTTGCTTGCTCAGCTAGCTGCTAGCTTTTTGCACAAATACCAACCTGGGATATGATATGTCCTGTCCCTGAGGAGGAGATTTAGGGGCTGCGAGGCCACAACCAAGCTAAAGGCTAAGCTAGTGGAGAATTGTTAGCCAACAAAATTATTTCTCGCTGTCAGAAAGTTGTTGACTCCTGCAAAATCTCTGACAAACCCACAGCTGCTGTATATCTATTTGATTTTTTTTAAATCATATTATCTTTTTTCAGACTTTGCTGTGCTGTGCAGCTGCTGCAGATCAGTTAGCATCTGAATGGTTAGCGGAATAACCCGCATCCAAACCTAGCAAGGCCGAACTCGCTCTTAACTCGTCACTCACACGTCTGCAGCACAATTTTCATTAAAATATATTTGAGCAATTGTTTGTAAAAGCAGAATTTGCAAAGTATTAGCCAAAGGGATTTCTGGACAAATGGAAACAGAAAGATTGCAGACGACACGCGTTCGTGGAAGCTGCAGCTTGAAAGAAAGGTGTAATTAGGCGTGAACGTGCCATATGAGAGGCATTTGTTATTCGGCTCATATATTGCCAGAATAAGCGTTTACTGTGATGGAGAGGCTGACAGACTTTCATCACCATCTTTATCACTCATACTGAGGAGGCAGATATGCACTTTATGGAAACAGCTGAAGCATTGAAAATATCCTCATAGTCATTAAACTCTTTTTTGTCATTTCTTCCACCTCGTGTGTCCTTCTCCATGCTGCACAACCTCTCCTTCACTTTCCTCACAGTCAGCTCTGCCCTTCCTCTCATCTCCTGGTCTTTCCCCCCTCGTCCTCATCCTCATTTCTCCTCATCCTCCAGCCCTCCAGCCCTCCGTTATCTCTCCTAGGAAAAAGCAAAAGAGAAAACCTTTACCCTTGCTCCTCAGGAGCGCTGCAAACGTCCACGTCTACATTTTCCCTTTCCTGCTCAGGAAGGTGACACACGGTAAACTCACTGAGCCATAAAACATCACATGTGCAGACAGATGCAGGTCCCAGCAGCATGTGTGCTTTAGACGATACAGGCAGACTGAAATCATGGCCAAACCACCAAGTGCACATCATCTCACTGCTAGTTAATATGTCCAAACTGCATCTGCAGACAAATGCAAAACTCCTGTGTTCTCAGTAAGAAGGATTTCTTGCTGGTAAAACCTGGGATCCAGAAAAACCTTTGGTCACATTCAGGTTAAGGAGATGAGTTAAAAAGCTAAAAATATTCTTATTTACTGGATGACACACATTTTTGTTTGCTTGTTTAAAACGCTCGAATTTAATTCATGATTCGTTTCCCTTTAGACTCATTTTAACACGACTTCACTCTGCCCACCAGGTCCAGTCTGCTGCCACCAGTTTAAATGGACCATTTGGTCATTGAACTGGGTAAACTAGTCACACTGCTACGTAAACTGGTCTAAAATTGGCATGTGATGAAACTAAAGTTGCTGAAAACACATACCAGCTTCACTGAAGAGGCAACTTTGGGGAAATTTAATTAATAATAAACACTAAGCCAGGTGTGTTGTTAACTCAGCAGGTACACATCTGCAGTATCTGAGCAGGACTGAGACAAAACCTATATGAGGAAAAAAGCCACAGATAGAAGCAATCCATGTTCGACATCATGTTAGGCGTCACGTCGGGCGTCATGTCGTTAGGCGTCACGTCGTTGGGCGTCATGTCGTTAGGCGTCACGTCCTTAGGCGTCACGTTGTTGGGCGTCACGTCCTTAGGCGTCATGTCGTTGGGCGTCACGTCGTTGGGCGTCACGTCGTTGGGCGTCACGTCCTTAGGCGTCACGTCCTTAGGCGTCACGTCGTTGGGCGTCACGTCGTAATGCGTCACGTCGTTGGGCGTCATGTCGTTGGGCGTCATGTTAGGCGTCATGTTGTTAGGCGTCATGTTGTTAGACGTCACGTCGTTAGGCGTCACGTCGTTAGGCGTCATGTTGTTGGGCGTCATGTTGTTGGGTGTCATGTTGTTGGGCGTCACGTCGGGCGTCATGTCGTTAGGCGTCACGTCCTTAGGCGTTACGTCGTTGGGCGTCATGTGGTTGGGCGTCATGTTAGGCGTCATGTTGTTAGGCGTCATGTTGTTAGACGTCACGTCGTTAGGCGTCACGTTGTTAGGCGTCACGTTGTTAGGCGTCATGTTGTTAGGCATCATGTTGGGCGTCACGTCGGGCGTCACGTTGTTGGGCGTCACGTCGTTGGGCGTCACGTCGTTGGGCATCATGTTGTGCGTTAGGCGTCATGTTGTTTGGCGTCATGTTGTTAGGTGTCACGTCAGGCGTCATGTGCGGCGTCATGTAGGGCGTTATGTGTCACGTTAGGCGTCATGTTAAGCGTCATGTTAAGCGTCATGTTGTTAGGCGTCATGTCGTTAGGCGTCATGTCAGAATAGAAAGAACAGAAAGCTGAACATTTAAAGCAGCTGCAGAATAAACATGAACGTGATGCACATCAATGCAGACATACTAAGAGGATCACATCTCCAAACTCATTACTGATGCAGGTTTTGTTGCAAATCAGGACACGTCCTGTTGAAAGTAACAAAGAACCATTTATTTTATTATTAAAGCATCTTTTTGTAGACTTTTGTGTTGCTATATGAACTCAGAAGGTGCACTGGTAAGATGTTCACATAATGTATTTTCAGTGAATATGTTTTCAGCCTCTAAACATTTTTTATGTGGTGGGACATATGATAAAAAAGTTCTTTTTTAGTCAGTCTTGTCAAATCCTGCTCTTTATAACTATAAAATCTATGTTTTTACTTTTAATAAGAAAAATAAATTTGCTGGTGAAAAAAATTTTAAGGATCTGAATTAGTTTAAAAATAAAAGTTCACATTTAAATAGTGAAGAAAAACTGTTTTGTCTTCACCTGGGGAAGGTTTTAATCAACAGAAAATATCATAACAGCATATTTTATCTCACTGTATTATTCTTTAGATACACATTATGCATCTATTGGCAGTGTCTTTAATTAGCTAAATTTTTGTTAAAGTTGTTTTAGAGGAAAACATTTTTAATTTGGCACAGAATGGAGAAAAACACCTTAATTGGTCCCACTGACCACTAACACATAAACTATCTAGTTAAAAAGCTAACTAACCATCAGATTATGGAGAAATAACTAGCTAATTAAATTTACCGGCTAAACTCCACCAGCTGGGTCAAAATGTTAGATATTTACAGACTTTTCTAACTTCCGGAAACTTACCTGTACCTCACAGGTATTCCCCTCTTCCTCCTTTTCCTTACTTTTTCTCTGACCCTGAAGTATAAGTTGTTTCTGGGACTTTGATTAGTTCCTCTTTAGATGATCACTCCAGCTGGGCTGCAAACGTTAGCAACATTAGCAATGTTAGAAACATTAGCAACATTAGCAACATTAGCAACCTTAGCTGTCTAGCTGTATCCCGGGTACAAGCGGCCGAAATGAGTTTTCTCCGCAGGGTGGCCGGCGTCTCCCTTAGAGATAGGGTGAGAAGCT
>JBAMIG010000010.1:25920202-25930905 GCA_037177335.1 Kiunga ballochi
TCACATTCACTCCTTCACACAACCACACGTCACATTCACCCCTTCACACAATCACAAGTCACATTCACTCCTTTACACAATCACAAGTCACATTCACTCCTTCACACAATCACACGTCACATTCACTCCTTCACACAATCACACTTCATATTCACTCCTTTACACAATCACACTTCACATTCACTCCTTCACACAATCACACTTCATATTCACTCCTTTACACAATCACACTTCAGATTCACTCCTTCACACAACCACACGTCACATTCACTCCTTTACACAATCACACGTCACATTCACTCCTTTACACAATCACAAGTCACATTCACACAATCACAAGTCACATTCACTCCTTCACACAATCACACGTCACATTCACCCCTTCACACAATCACAAGTCACATTCACTCCTTTACACAATCACATGTCACATTCACTCCTTTACACAATCACATGTCACATTCACTCCTTTACACAATCACACCTCATATTCACTCCTTCACATTCACTTTTCACTCTGCAACATCAGTCCATTCGGGTCAACAGCTTGTGTGGGTTTCCATGCAGTCCATACCCACTTCTGTTTTCTTTTGCATCATCACTTTCAGAGTTAACCAGTCCTGACAAAATGATGCACTTTTCAGAGTAAATTTTTAATAAAGTAATTATTGAACTAGTTGAATTATACTTCCTTCTTTTTTCTTTATTGCTATGCAGATATTTATAGTTGTGGTGGAGAGTTGGGGGGGGGGGGGGATTTTTTCTACTTGCTAGGGGGGGGGGCGTAATAGAAAATAATTGAGGAGCACTGCCTTAGAGCTACAGAAAAATAATAAAACCAAAATATATAACAACTATTGTAGTTTTTTATTCTCATACATCATGTTAAAGCAGTCAGCACAAATAAAAGCGACTTTTCTCCCCCTGCTCATCGTAACGTTTGGTATTTTAGCCCTGCAGACTACACCTGTATCGCATCACTTCTTTTCCCTCTTTTTCCATTCCCCCCCACTCTCCTCTGCAGGGTCAGAGGTCACGACAAGATAAGGGGATTGAAACAGGATCCTCCATCAGACACTGCTGCAACCGGCCTCCATCAGTCCCCCAGTAGAGCTCTCTGTGATGAGTCTTTTCTCTCTCACGCACACATGATGTGTAACTTCTAGCTCTGCAGTGTCCTGACTACACAAACACGGTCCGCTGTAAATTAATTCATGGCTGCAGGAACGTCGTGCTGTTTGGCTCGTATAAACTATTGTTACAGTGAAGAATGCTGCTTCATCTCTGAGGAAGACTCTTTACAGTTCAGACCTATGTGACCGTTACCATAGAAACCCCAGGTTGTTTTCTAAAAGAAAGGCATGAAAACTGCCTGTTTCCTGCATCTCTGCCATGAAACTTTCTGCAAAGTGAAAGCAGACACAGCTTCCTTTGCAGACTGGCTGCTGCCTCTGCTGCTAGCTCAGCCCGTTAGCTCAGCCTGTTTCCATACGCAGCGCTGAGAAACATGAGTGGATGGACTGATACATCCTCAGAGGGAGATCAGCGGGTTATGCTTCTGTCGATAACAAAGGGAGTGTGAAGAGGCAGAGCTGCCAGAAGGAAACAACCAAAGGATGAGAAGAAATGATCGAAAAGACAAAATGGAACAAACGTTTGTTTGATGATCCGAGTTGATAAATTCAGTAAAACAGAAATTAGCAGAAAAAAGACGGAATAATTACAACTTTTAGGCCTGAAACATTTCTTCCACTTTCATCTATCAAAGCTTGTCTTATTCCTGCGCCGTACAAAGCCCACGAGTGCATCCAACTTGATTCTATCCCACACAGAGGAGGAGGAGGCTGCAGCTTGGCCTATTCCAGTTTGGCTTCCTGGGAAAGCACTGGGTGTAGTGGCAACAAACAGCAAATGCACAAGATGAAGAGTGTCCTGCTGCCAACAGGAGGCGCTGCAGCAGGTCAGTGTGATGCTACTCACAGAGCAGGGCCATCAGCAGGGCTGCAGCCAGAGGTAGAAGGCTGCTGCTGCGGTGGGAGTGGGCTGCACTGCAGAACTTCCTGTGCTTCTTGCAGATGCACACCTGAACTTTGACCTCCGTGTTGTTGGACAGCGGTGGGACCCCCGAGTCAGTGATGAGCAATGGGAGCTGGTAGTTGGCCTTCTTCAAGCTGTGCAGAAGCATGATTTGGGAGTGTGTGGCTGCAGGGAAGAGAGACAGAAAAGAGATGGACAGCGAATCACTTGTTTTGTTCGTCTCACAGAAGTGTTTAAATGATGCCTTCCTGACAAACACACTGATTTTGGCACCATTTCTGCGCCGTCACAGTTTTAAACTCCAGGAAGAGGCAACAGAAAGTTTTCTTCCTCCTGCTGCTTCAGGATGTGGCCTTCATGCTAACGATGGCTTCCAGCGCAGGAACAACAACCCGACCCGTTCCAGACTACAGCGATCAGAATCGCCTGCAGCACATTGATGCTGAAAGGTCCAGGACTTTTCATCCCCACCAGTCAGAGGAAGCTCAACTCTGATGGGAACAAACTGGGAGACGGACATTTATTTTTTTTACCTGAGTGGCATCAAAAAAAAAAAAAAATCGGTACCACACGTCCCTAGCATCAACACATTTTCCACATTTACTCCAGTTAGAAATAATCATGTAGCGGGTCGGAAGCTTCTAGCGGGTCGGACAGGATGCTAACACGTGGCTCGTTGTACCGGCCAGTCTCTACACGGCTGGATGGGGTGTAAAGCAGCTATATCCCTCTTTACCTGCATGCAGTGTGGAGAGGAACATGGATCTGGTGGTATTGCTTGGTGAGTTAGCTAAATCTTGTCTGTTTGTATGGAGCCAGGCTTCCTCTCTAAACCAGGTCCGGGTTCAGGTCCCGGCTCTTTACCCGACCCTGCAGCATGTAAACACAGTCAGCCTGTAGCTACGGTTTATGAGAAGTCTGCTGCAGAGCTTCCTCCTGTGCTCTTCTTAGAGCAGGGATTGCTCCTGTTCTGAAGGCCCGGCCCATTTGTGTTAGAGATGAGAGTATCAGGCATTGCAGCAGGAAACGTCCCATACCTGCAGCATGTTGCCTGAAATGTGTGTCATACTGACAGTCTGGTGGATTCAGCATGATTTGGCTTCTGCCACTCTGAGTTTGCTTTCACACTGGGCTCATAACCGCTGAATAATGCAAGCGGTCCGCGCCGGAGGCAATTCTGCACACGGACCTCCTGCAGGGAGACACTGGAACAACTTGTCTGTGTTAGTGCTACTTTCTGCATGAAGCTACAAAGACCTGCGTTGTGCATATCATGCATCTGCTCCTCAAACAGACCTGGCTTTCCAGGGAAACACGCAGGGACTGGACCCACCCGAGCCGGTGAGAATGGGCCGAATGTCCCGCTAAAGGACGCAGCAGCAGGCTGCGGATTGATCCACAGATGAATGAGCCTGGTTCATGGACTATTTAATAAAACTGCATTAATCTAAACGTAAATCACAGTTTTTAGGTCATGTTTAGATGCGTAAAGCTTCACCTTTCCGAGGACTCGTACCGCGACAACCGAGCCGCCGTGTTTGTGTGGGTGTCAATGATTACGCCCAGACTTTAACAAAGGGCGAGCAAACGATGCCGCGGAGGCGAGCTGCATCATTCTGCAGCTGCTTCCAGGCATTAAGTACAGCTTAAGACGCTGTACGACCGGAAACAGAACCGGCTTTGGGTTAGAGGGGATCATCTGCAAAGCAGCGACAGGAAACAGGAGCCGTGCTGGGAGGAGATTCAAACCTGAGTAACGTCCATGTTAGGATGATTTTACTGTCAAACTGGAGAAATGTTGCTGGTTGCAGAGCGTCTGTAGCATTTTAGCTAACGTGAGGCTGATGACACCTCCACTGCGAGGTGAGACATCATTTCCTTCTGTCTGATTACAGAAACACGACGACTCAACGTAACCTTTAACCGATCAGACAGGAAGAGCACTGGCTGCTTCTCTTCACATGGAGCTGGAAATGAGCTGCAAAAGCTCACAGGAAGAGTAAAAATACCAGCACGGTGAGAAGCAGCAGCTCTTCACACGTGCACGTGTTACTGGTGATGGAGGACTGTCTGCACCCCTCTCCTGCTGTCAGTCACAGCGAACACCTCAGGGTGGGTTTAAACTCTACTCTGTCGCTCAAACACACACAGACGCTTCCTGTCACGCTTTGCTTTAACCTCTTGCCCGTGTTGCTTCTGTCTTCCTGCATCGTTTCTTTTTCATCCTCGTCATCCTCATGCTGCATGGAGCACTCTGACCAATAAGCTCCTGAACATTGGTTCCTGCATCGCTTGCTGCAGTACGTTTACAGAAAATACTCACAGTTAACTCTGCTGACTTTCCATGTTTTTTCCAAGCCCGGTTGTTTTCCGAGTTCTATCTTAAACGGAGCAGCGTTGGGCGGCAGGTCCATGTCCAAACCTCCCACTATGGCCACGTTCATGTCGTGCGCATCCTCGCACACTTGTGCAACCGACGGCACCACGTAGGGAGCGTTGTCATTGTAGTCCTCCAGCTGAATGACCAACGTACCGGTGCCTGTGGCGGGAGGGGTCCCTGCAAACAAAGCAAACAAAGGCGATGAGCACCAGTATCCACTGATCATGTGGAACAGATGCAAGGTCAGAAACAACACCGAGTTCAGATGCTGCAGCTAATTTCACCCAAACAATAGCAAAGCACGTGCTGCATGAATCACTTTCTGTAGAGTTAAAACACAGCTTATTACGCTTCCTGCTTCTCCAAGATTAGAGTTTATTTAAACAAAGACCCACATGGCCTCCTAGCAGCTCCAGAGGTCAGCCAGCAATCAACACGACAGGATCTGCAACAACAAAGTAAGCCTCTCCCCTTCACAGGTTTTGCTCCAAACTTTGTGTGTTTTCGTTTATTTGCAGAGAATTTAGAGTAGAAATGGGGAAAAACTCAGATATATGTTCAATAAATGTCAAGCGGCGCTGGAAGGAAATCCAAGCTGGGTTTTTACGCTCGCCGCCAGCAAATGTCGTTGCAGCCGGTGAGTCCGCTCGGAGGGAACTGGGAACACATTCCAGGAAGGAGATGCATTTTTATCACAAGAGCATCTGAGAAAACAACAAACACTGCTTGTTTGAGGTCACATGACGGGATAAACCAGCTGCATTAATAAGCGAAGCGCCATTATCGCTTCAGCCACTCCACTCAGAGCACGCATCACCAGTACATTACAAACCAGTACAACCAGGTGAGGGGATGCGATACGCTGTGCAGAGCATCGTAAACATCACATGTAGTCCTCAGGACGGCAACAAATACAGAAATAATAAGAATAATGATCAATAAAAGGCAACAGAAATGCAAAACAACAAACAGGAAAATAATGATATGATTTAATAACAGAAGCAAGTTAAGAGCTTCTCTGCAGCAGTGATAACAGCATCAGGATAAAAATGCTCATTTCAGCAAGATACAACCATTAATAGATGTGATCATTTACTATTGATTACTATTGATTCTGCATATTCTCACCAACAGAGAGACATTTAACCTCTTCAGGTCAGGACTTTTAGCACCTTCAACAACATTAATGCCATAGTTTCTTAATGACATTGTCTGAAAAATTAAATAAATCAGGAATTAACAATTGTTTTATATCAGAATGACATTTTTATTTAAGTCATTGTGAAATGTATTAATCTGCTCATCAAACTGGGAATGATGGACTTTTTCTTCATTTTAAAACCAAAACAGAAATAAAAACGTGGTTCTTGAAATAGAAAATGAGAAAATATTGCAGGTGTGAACATGCCCAGCATGAGGCTAATGTGTGTTTTCTGCATGTACGAGCTCAATGACAGCTTGAATAACATGAAATAGTTTCATATTAAGAGAGACACAAGCGAAGCACAGCTGATATGCTCACATCCAACCTGCTGCAGGCAGAGTGTATAAATCCATAGCTGCATGTGAAACTGACACTATTCAGACACGTGCACAAAATATGGCACAATAAAGTGAAATACTCGGACTGTACCTGAGCTAAAACACAGCCTTTTCATTAAAAACAGAGAAAACGGCCTGAAGGATGGCAGAAACCCCCTTTCCATGATAACATGAGCAAACCGGTCCAACAACAGACAGAAGTTATAAATTCGTGGTTTTAAACAAACCCTGATGGGTTTATTTTCTGCTCTTATTTATATCAGTTTCTGTTTCTGGTTTTTTTTATGTTGGTGGTTATTTATACCCAGGCTACACTCTTTTTCTGGTTGTGTTTTTTTGTTCTTCAGTTTTAACAAGTCCAAAACAAATCAACCTTCAGGCATTAATAATGTTACCTTGACCTTACAAAACAGGGAGACGGAGGTCATAAAAGACTAAAATAGGGAATATGGGGCAGCTAGGTCTGGAGTCTGACTCCTGGTTTTGTGTCAGAAACTTCTCCTTCCTCTTTATTTCACATCATCCTCTGCAATCAGTCGGCTTACAGCACATGTGTCAAACTCTGGTCCTTGAGGGCCGGTATCCAGCAAGTTTTTGTGTTTACCTGGACTAACACACCTGATGCAAATAAAATAGATCCAACTGCTTCTTGTCTACCTATTTAGTCATTTCAGTCAGCTGTGTCAGAGCATGGAGAGAACAAAAACCTGCTGGATACCGGCCCTTGAGGACCTGAGTTTGACACCTCTGGCTTACAGCATTTACTTTGCCACATGTTTATGCTGTAGCTATCAATTAGCATCATCGCTATTTTCCTGTTTAAATGAAAGTAGCTCCTGTAACGCACTGCTAATTACTTTAAAAGCACATTTAGAGTTTATTTCAAATGATGAGTTGATGTATTGATCCTAAATACATTCAAAGAAAACCAAATAGGACATACTGTCATTAGCTTAAAACACAGAATTAGATTAGCACTCCTAGCTTCATGCAAACATCAGGTTATTACCTGCACAGAGACTAAATCTTACCTAGAAATGTGCAGACCAGTCGAAGCAGGGTTCTTGTGAGCTACCATAAAGCAGGTTTTAGTGTTTACCTGCTCCAACACACCTGACCCAAATCAATGGCTCATTAACGAGCAGGTGCAGATGATGATAAGTTGCTGGAGAACTTTTTTATTTGAATCCCGGGTGTTTGTGCTAGTAAAACACTAACCCAGGATGAATGATTAGAAAACTACTGATAATTCTGCTAATTCTGCTGATACTGCAGATACTGATAATTCTGCTGATACTGCTGATACTGCAGATACTGCAGAAACTCCTAATACTTGCAGGTATGAAAAGATGCATGTGTTCTCCTCTGTGGACCCCCTGGCCCCGCCCCTTTTATGCAACTCAAAGTTTCAACAAGCAAAAAGATGTTGTATGGTAACAATAATCTAAAAATGATGTCTTTGGGCCCAAAATAAGTTTTATAGGGTCATATGGGGAGGGCTTAGAGGGACAGGAGTGGTATAGTAGTGGTACAGGGTAGGGAGAGGTTTATGGGGGGTATGGGGAGGTGTAGGGGGGGTATGGGATGTTATATTGGGTAGTATGTTGGTGGTATGCTGGGTACAGGGTGGTATAGGGGGGTCATATAGCTGGTATAAAGGTGGAGAAATGATGAAGGTGGAACATGGGGTGGTATGTGGGTGTACCATTAATGCTAATAGGTACAGTATATACAGCATTTAATGCTACATGACACATCAGGGAAGTGACAGGATGCTAAAGCCAGTCTGGTATAACAGCATGGTGCCCATCTGCCGATCTGTCAACAGCTTTGATCATCTGAGAACTTTGTGACATCCATAAAACACAACAACCCAGAACTTCACAAGCGTTTCACAGAAGCTTCCTCTGATTTCTGCAGCGACTGACGCGCCAGGCTGCGATCGCTGCAGATCAGCCAAAGGTGGGAATTCGCCTTGCACCTGCAACTACAGCACTTTGCACAGAAATGAATTCATTGCACGGTGCTCAGAAATCATATCTACACGTTGTGAGTGTCTAAGCAGATAATCATCACCGTGTGTTTGCGGAGCTCCAAACTTTAATTTGATTTTCAGCTGTAAAACCATCAGGAGATGGTGATGGTGAGAGATAAGGAGAAATCAAATGTAATGGTGGCTTCTGCGTTTCTGCTGTTTAATAATCGTGAAATGACTACCATCGCAGTTATTTTCTCTGTGCGGCAAAAGAAAACACAGCGGCCCTTAAAACGAGCAGATAAGTGTGTGACGGTGTCAGCCGCAGATCAGGAATAAAGAGGAATTACTTCAGTAAAGCAGACAGAAAACATGTTCAGAAGCAAATCAAAGAGAGAAGCACTTGGGGCGAGACCCCGGATAATCCATTATCACCGGGGACGTGAGAACACAGGAGTGAGGAGACGGCTTGGATCTCCTGTCAGGCGACAGATGCAAATTTCAGCCCATTTGCAGTGTGCAGGGCGTCTCTGTGCTTGGCTAACTTTAAATGAAGCGGTTTGTCTTCCTAAATGAATACTCCTCTCACCAATCACTCCTTTTCTCTGCACCTCTTTGCTCCCACTCCCTCTTATCTGAGTTGCATCATTCCTGTGTCATTATCACCCTGCCTCAGCATCAGTGGAGCTTGTCTGCTGGCCTCTACTTCACATCACTTTGTCACAAAGTTGGGATTAAACAGGCTGAGCCACCTCCTGCATGTTAGCCACAACAGAGAACATCAGAAGTTGTGAGAAGAAAGAAAGTGAATTTGCTACCATGCAAAGCAAATTAATTTTTCCCACATGATTAAACTCTTATCAGATCATTTAATGATCATCATCATCTATTCCTCCCATATTTTACTGCAGGTCTCACACTTCATGCAGGCAAAGCAGAGCACGCATGTTGGGTAAAACAGCTGTATGAGCTCTAAACCTGCAGCTGCAGATGTTCATCATCATCATCAGATTCCTGACTGATAAAGAATCGTGCTGTTTGTTTTCCTGCAAGGATGAAGAACTTATCCTGTTCTGGATGGTCGCGTCAATAACGTTCCAGGATCCACATCTATCTGTGACATCCTGTAGAACAAGAACGTTTTCCCGCCAATTATGATGGAGATATAATCAGATACAGCAGAATTCTTCCCATTCCTGCATCCTGATGGCGATCCAGATCATTCCCAGCAGTCCTGGATCTTGAGGGCAATCTGGATCATTCCCAGCATTCCTGCATTCTGTGGATCCAGATCATACCCAGCATTCCTGCATCCTGATGGCGATCCTGATAATTTCCAGCATTCCTGCATCCTGATCGCGATCCGGATTTTTCCCAGCTTTAATAGAGTCTAATCATCATGGACACCCTTCGGAGATTTTATTGAAACCGATATACCACCTAGTAAAAGGTTAATATATGTAACCATGGCAACATGGGTAACTGGTTTCCTGCTGTACAGGTAAATCAGGTAAACTGACACTTGAGGAGACGATGAGTTGATCTATAGATGATACAGGTTTAATTCAGTGATGCCTTTAAAGCATCTTTGTTAGGAGGGAAACAGCTTTTTGTCCAAATCAGATAAACGATTAAGTCAGTCGTCTCCAGCTAAAATTACCTTTACACAACTGGGAATCGATTCTAATAAATTGTTTTCAGAAAGAAAATGATTGTAATTAGTAAAAGAGATTAACTTTAATTATCTCTATCAAAGTAAGTCTTAAATAATAAAAATGCCTGCGAGGCAGCAGAGCAGCTCACACATAGAAAAAGCCTCTTCAATAGAAATCCACATTTAAATAAAAATGTTTTTATATACGACGGGAAAGGCTGCAGACTTTTTATATCAGCATAAAATTGTACAATTTGTCAGTAATTAGGACATATTAATTATCATATATTGCTTTAGTGAAATATCTGCCTAATATTGATGATGTCAGCGTTTTCCCTGACTTCCTGTGACATGCAATGGGTAAAAACCTCTGTTGCACTAGAGATGTGTGGCTTTTGTTTGCTTTCTGTAAAAGCAATGTTTCCAGGCAACATGCTGCTGTGATCATGTTCCTTTTTTTATTCAGCTTCATAAACTCAAACACAGCAACGCTCTCTGCGTTAGCCATAAGGTGGATTTAAGCCCTGTTCAGACACCGACGTAAAAATTAGCCTGCGCTGTAATCTGACGCGTTCACACTCATATTTCATGTGATGTTCATTAACGTTATGTGAAAAATGAGCTTCCTGGGGAAAAAAGCCCATTTAAAGGGCAGCGCCATCAAACAGCAGATGTAGTTTTTATTGAACCAAATTATTTCTAGAAACAGTTTAGTTTGTTTTTTAGAAACATTACCGGGAGGCAGGGGCATTTATTTATTACATTCTGTTGTAATAAACAGTCACAGAGGTGAGGAAGATGACAGCTACTATTAATGTAGATGTGCTGCAAAGCAAAACTCCTCTTTTCAACCGATAAGTTTCCATAACTAAGCCATTTGAATTCAGCTCCACTGTGAAGACAGTAAAACACGAAAGAAGAAAGAAAGATGAGCTTCTGATGTGCAGGAAGGAACGGCATCAAACCACCAGCAAAGCTCCGTCTTTCCCACCACTGGGCTTTTTATGGAGGAAATGCATGTTCTCCTCATGTTAACGTGGGTTCTCTCCGTGTAAGCGTGGTTCTCTCTGTGTTGTTGTGGGTTCTCTCCATGTTGGCGTGGGTTCTCTCCGTGT
>JBAMIG010000010.1:25979780-25996709 GCA_037177335.1 Kiunga ballochi
CAGCACAGCGGAAGCTAGCACTCGGTTTCAGCACAGCGGAAACTAGCACTCGGTTTCAGCACAGCGGAAGCTAGCACTTTTTGAGTGACCAAGTTTTAGGAACAAAACAGAACCTGCAATGGACTTGTTCTCGAACCAGCATAAACCTTGTTCTGGTCTAGTTGCTGGGATGTTTGCCAGCTTAGCAGCTATTGTCTACAGACAGAACCATTGTATCCGGGTTCAGGTGGGATCATCAGGTGGAATGAAAAGAAACGGGTATTAATGATCCAAACTTATTTGTTTATTCTGATGATTTGTTTCTAAAACATTAGAAATGTCCACCAGGTTTCCAGATCCCTTTAATCATGGTGTTATGATATGGAGGAGCATCAGGTAGCAGAATACAGGAAAACATATTTATTAGCAATCTTTAAACCAAACAAACTCAGTCAATGAACCTGAGACTAGAACTGAACACCAAAGGACTTAAATACAAACAAAACCAAACCAGACAAAGGTGCACAAAATGTTCTACAACACAGGTGAACAAGTCAACATGAAATAAAGCTGAACACACAACATGACAGAAAAAATACTAATTAAAACAGGAAATAAAAACAAGAGTCCCTGACACAAGATCATCTAAAGGAATGTGTTGTTTCATGCAGATTTTCTCCTGCAGCACATCTGGGAGGAAAATGTGATCGTATTTGACTTATCAGTATTAAATGATTGGAAGGTGAGGGGTTGGAGGACAACATGGCAGCATGTGTGTGTCCTGCACAGTGCTGTGTGGGAGTGCCATCACTTTGGCTTTCCTTCATGCTAAACAGACGGCAGAGATGCTAAAGGAGCGGCTCATTTAAAAAGCTCTGCGCACAGAGAAAAATAACTCAAGACCTTTTTAAAATTCAGAACTAGGTGTAAGGGTGAAGAGCTGGGGAGGGATAGGGTTAGGAGTTCTGAAAGGAAAGACCTGAGAAGAGATGAAGGACAGAAGAAGAGTGAGGTTGCCGGGGATAATCAGAGCGGGACAGCTGCTAAGTGGGACCGTCGCTAATGTCAGGGAGAGTCCAGGTGATGCCGCGCTGTCGTTAAGCTAGCAGCTCTCAAAGGCTCTTTATCTGCATCTGTGCTCTCATTCTTTGTTATTTCACCCATCTGTTGCCTCCCTCCTCCCCCTCCACACTAACCTGAGGATGAAGAGTATTTATCAGCAGCTCTTACTCTCTATTGAACCTCTCGCCTACAATAGCACTTAGAGGGAGAATTCATTGCATCAGGCGGTGCATTGATTGGAAAAGTTTTGCACGATACATTTAGTCCTTCTTCCTTCGATGCCTTCCAGCCTCCCTTTCTGCTGAAGCCACATGTTTGTTCATTTCTCTGTTTGAGCAAAAACAACTGTTGCAGAGATTATTTTAACAGCCGTGCCGAGCAGATCCCCTCGCCTGTTTAGCAGGGACGTGGATCTGCAAATGTGGAATCAGAAAGAGACGAGAAGCATCCAGAGGTCTTAAAGCAACAATGCAGCGAGCGGCTCTGCTAATGGTCAAAGTGAGAGACTGAAAGGGAAAAAGTTCTGCCTTGTTACTTTCAGGTGGATGTGAAGCATCTGCAGCTCATCTTGCTGCTTCGCTACCCTCCCTGGACTCAAACAGCCAGATCTAATAGTGTCTGTTTGCTGTGTCTGCAGCAGAATCCCGCAGGAAGACTTCAGAAAGCCTTCGCAACAAAAACAATCCGACAGGGACTGTGTGTCTATTTTAGGATCTGTGAGAATCCTTCATGTGGGACCAAGCCGGATTATTTATATCCGTGTAAGCGTTTGATTTGCAGCGAATTTTAATTGGACCAACAAGATTCTCATGCTGGGGTTGAATTATAAGTAAGCAGAACATAAAATATGTCCAAAGTTGTGCTAAAGATGTGATGCATTGCTGCAAAGTTTCCTTTTCTGCAGCTTAAAGGAAAAGCTGTTCAGCAAATCCCCTCTTTCTGTGGAGTTGCATCAGTCCAAAGTTTCCCACGTTGAAAGAGAATAAATTCATTCAGTGAAGCTTCTCCATCATCGCTCCACACACAGACGCTTCTGCATAGCGGCCATGCTAACGCTCTGCTGAGACAAACCAGAAGTGTTGCATCGTTTCTGTGCACGCTGCAGAAACACAACTAGCTTCTCTCAGGAAGGGTATCCTCCTCTGTGAACCGAAGTTTTGTTTGCATCATGAGAAAACTGTCCGGCAGAAACGCGGCTTTGGACTCTGCTGGTCCATTTCTGCCCACATTTAGCCTGAAATCCTCTGCTGGAAATGTGCTCAGCACACTCCCACCTTTCTGCTTCCTGTGGTGCAGCCAATGAGGACATCAGTTTTACTTTACATGTAACTTTCTGCTGCAGTGTTCCAGTCAGGTCATTATGGGATGCCGTGATGTCAGAACATTATGACATCTGTGTGGCCCAGCACAGAGACAGACCTCCTGGTCTCCCTGAAAACTGGTGATACAGCATCCCATAGTAAGTGCACAGTGAGACAGTCGCCACGGAAACCCCTTTTAAAATTTGCACAGTGGAATAGAGTCAATTTTATTTATTATTTTTTCTCCATTCAGACCCGGTAAGGAGGTTTGTGAGGGAGCTCTGGGTTCAGGCCTGCATGGCGAGCGTGTGCCTGATAAGGCCTTTGGCCCCTGGGCCACAGAGATAAGAGGAAGAAAGCATTGGTCAATGCGGCATGGCGACCTCTGTGAAGGCTGGCAGTCACCTCGCTGCTCAGAGAAACCAGCTCATATTAGTTTCTGTGTCCCTGCAGTTGCCAGCGCCATCCTCCTGGACTTTCCTTACCGTGACTCAATTAAACCACAACAGATTATCACGTTTTCCCAGAATGCCGGGGTGGGGGGAGTGGGGGTGGGGGTCACGTCGGGGAATGCTCGGAGGGAAAAAGCTGTGATTGACACCTCTAACCTTGGGGTGTAATCTTCATCTTTAGCACCCAGAGATCTAATTAATTAGAGGGAATCTCATTTCCTCAGTAATGCAACAGATAGAGGGAAAGCAAGAGGAAGATGATGCAGAGGAGAGGAAGAGCTGCATTTCATGCTGTCCACCTTGTTCATTCGGGGAAAGAGCCAGGGAGTGTGAGGTGGTGGGGTTCACACAGCATTGTATTGATTACAGCTGGCTGGCGGCCATTGGAGAGTCTGCAGTAACACTTGTTCTAATGGGATCTCTGGGTAATGTACTCAAGCAGCCGCTTTTCCTGGACTCATGGTCCACTGAGACAAACGCTTCTCTGTTTCTAATTGGTTTTGTCTTGTTGCAGAGCTGAAAATTCCTGAAGTCGTGCTAATCGTGCTAAGCGTGGACGGAGCTACATCTGCGGACAGATGTTCGTGTCACCAATGAGCCGATTCTGCAGTTAACCCTCGTGTTACTGATGGGATGGATGCCTGATCCACAGCTAAAGGCTCAACATGCCTCTGCACGGAGATGCGTGCACGTGTTTTACCTTTCTGCACCTAGGATGGCTTAAGCTTTCCTCTTAGTGGCTTTCAGACAGAAAGAGGAGGTTATAAATGTGAGAAGGTAAAAGCACCAATCGCTCCTCAGAAAGGGAGCTTCATCCAGTTTCCCTTATGAGATGGCTGACATGAAACGTAGGCAACGGGAGGAGGTTTGAGTAGGACAGAGAGCCTAAACCTCTCCTGCAGGCACATCAGTCACCTGAAGCATTGCATGACTGACTTCCTGCTAAGCCTTTTCTCTTTATGCTGAAGCAGCAGCTGATTGGAGGAGGAGGACAGGAAGTGGAAGGCAGCGCGGGATATGTGCGTCATCGCAGCGAGTGTGCACATCACGCCAGAGTTAACGCAGAACGAACCTGACAGCAGAATTCATTCAGATTAAAATTGGAATGAACCAGTAAGTCCAGTCTCAGTACTTCCAGCCGTATTACCTGCACTGATGGGATGTTCCAGTGGTCCACAGCTCCCTCCCTCCTGCTCATCTACTCATGCTTTTCCAATCTCCCCATCATAATTGGTGAATAAAAGGTAGTTTATAAACTGAAGTGTACATCAAAATGTGCTGTAATGAAATCTTATCAATCTGTCCCCTGTGTAGAATTATTTGCATATAAATTACTTAACATAATAACTCCCCAGCCTCTACCTGAGAGGAGTAAATATTTCTGTGTCTGCTTTGTCTCGTTGCTGTGACACCAGGAAACCAGATGCTAATTGAAGAGAGGGAAGCATCTTTATATGACGACTGACATTCAATTATGTCTGGGGATCAGATTAGGCGGCGGCCCCAGAAATGCTGGAAAACAACATTTTGCAGAGCAGCGAGTCTGGAAGCAGCGGAGGATGTCATTTGAATGGCTGTTTGAGGCCCGGGCTGAATGCTGCTGCTCTGAAAGGAACCGCTATGACCTGCAAGTAATTGGATGTCCGTGCTGAAGCGTTGACAGGAGGAGGAGGAAAGGCTGACAGAAACAAAAGGAGAAGATGGGCGGCCCGGCGGGGAGACAAAGAAAGAAAATAACACCAAATGAAAACAAACAAGAAATCAATGTGATGAACAGATACGATGAGGAACGCTGTGCGAGCAGTACAAAGAAGCCCAGCAGCAGAAATGCAGGAAAAGCGGCCAGACATCCCAGTCATCCATCAGACATTCAGCAGGCATGTAGACACACTCGCCAAATAAGCCATTAGAGAGGATAAGCTTCCTTATCAGCAAACGCCAAGGTCACAGTAAGCAAACACGGGGTCACTTTACCCACTGCATGCAGTTCAGCTGCATGCATTAACCCGACATAGCAGATAATACACATCAGCAATGCAGACAATCCTATTATACACAACAAAGATCTGAACTCATCAAGCCAACAGAGACCAGAACCGGATCAGCAGGCTTCCCGTCACATTTATAAGCATTACAGCTGTGGTTTAACTGGTGTCTGCCAGCAACACTCCACCAGGAGGAGCATGAAGATGCTGGGCTCATCAGGAGAAAAGACGCCGAGCAGAAGCATCTTCAGTTGAACCATGTGACCTCTACATCAGAGCTTCTCAAACTATTTCAACCCCTTCAAAACTTTATGTGCAGCTCAAACAAATTCCCACAAGTCCTTTTGCTCTACAGACACATATTAAACATTAAAATGTGAGAAATCTAGTTGGTTTTAACTAAAGTGTGAAAAAGCTGGGAGCTACAGATATTGAGCTACGCGCATTTTGGCCTTAATGGCTGCTATTATAATGTAGAGCATCAGGTCAGCCTAACTCTATTGTGTTTGAACTGTTGCTGTTTAAATTATGTTTACAGCAGGAAACACTAAATTATATGCCTATGTAGCTGAAAGCCTCGTGCCACTCACAGCTTAAGAAGTATTTCGATATCTCTTATGGTTTTTTCACAGCAGTGAGTAGTTTGGAGGCCTGAAAAGCAGCCCGGTTGAGTTTCCTTGCCCCTCTGAGTCACCTCTGCTTCCAGCACTATGTGCTGTATCTGTTATAACACTTTGTTTTACTTATTTTAGTTTATCCTTCAACCTTTTGACTCATAATTTAACAAGATTTCATATTAAACTTCAATTATTTCTCTAAATGACTTTATACTTAGTCTAACTAATGGTTTAACAATCATGCTAATTGCATTTAAGTTAAACCTTCCACCATTTTTTACCAGCTTTAATCATCAATGTGAGATTTTATCATTTCAGATATTTATTTTTATGATCATTTCCATTTTCTTCAGCATTACGGGTTAACTAATTCAGCATGCAGGCATTTACACCGCTGTTCTGCAGGAACAGCAAATGTTCTCGTTATCTTGGTGGTTGTGTTTTATTGCAGTTCTGGGTGAAGGAAGCATATAGCAGTAACTTCATGCATTTGGGATGAAAGCTGCAAAGCTTCTGTTCAAATTGAGCAAACTGAGCAGGAACGATGGGGTTGCATGGTGGAAACAGCTGATCTACTCATGATCTGTGGTCTGGTTTGCTTTTTGCTAGTTTGGTGAATTAAAGTTCATTTATTTAAACAGCAGTCTGATCATTTCAGAGTCAGACAGAGCTTCCTCAGTTCCTCCTCTTCTTTCATACATTTTATCTGATTATACTGAATTACAACCAACATGAGCACGTTCATGCACTTATTTATTCCATGTATTTACCCTTGTAAGCATGGAGGGAGGACAGAGGACACGGTCGACTCCATCGATTGGCCATCCAGAGCAGTGACAGCTTCCTGATTGGTCAGAGAGCATTAGGGCCAGGAAGCCATTAGCAGCCTGTCCTCTCTGCTTCCAACCTGCCTGCAAAGCATGCCTACGTGCACTAGAACAGATTGCACGTGCTGGCTGTGTGGCACAGATACATGTGTAGGTCTAAGGACTACAACTGCTTGACTGCAACATCCAAGAACTTCTGCTGTAACCTGAAACCTTGTATAATCAGGATGACCTTCATCTCCAGTGATAAACTATTCACACGTGTTTGTTTTAAATCAGACCGTCTTTCTGAACCCAGGAGAAACTTTTGCATCTTTGCTTGTTTCCTCTCGCCTCCGTCCTGATTCGCATCTCAGAGTGGACGCCCTGCAGTCTGGATGGAGCAACATGAGGTGGTGCATGAAAGCAGGTGAGAGGAAACTCAGATACCCGGATTACCATTTTATTATTGTGAATGCAGGAAGGTGTGCTCGGCATGAAGCTCATCTGTTTAACGTCTCTTACCGTGTTTTGAGCCTGTAAACAACTGATTAATTAATGCTAGGTAAGCTAAGATATTTTTGCTGCATACCTAATCACACAGAGGAGGAAAATGCCATTAAAGACAGAGATGACCTAACACCTCACAAACTTCCTTTGCATCCTAAGCTAGCATTAGCATTCTGTCACAGGGGCCGAAAGGAGCCGGAAGGTTTTTCATCCATAATGGTTTGTCCTCTTTCTTATGGAGACGTGTATCAAGCTAGAGCTTCTCAGAGGGCAAAGGTCACTCTGTAAGACGCTTTATGTCCTTTTGAAACGTTCCCAGTTCGGCCAAATCAAACAATCTTTCATTATTTGTTTTGATTTTTAAATAAGCTGCATGGGAACGTTGTCCTGGTGAAACTGTATAACTTATTATATAATACGTGTCTCATTTCCCGACACAGTCACATGAGATTATTGTGTTGTCATGGGACATTTGAAAGAACATGAGAAGAATGTGATTCACATTATGTGCACATAAAAATACAGCTACATGTGAACCACACATTTTAGACGTCTCTAAAAAAAAATGTGATTTTTTCACGTTTGGGATTATATAAAAATATTCCTTTACATTTGCATGTAATTCACATGTTTTTCACATGTTGGACACAAAATGCTCCACACGTTCTTACAGTGTTTAAAAACATGTGAACATGTGATCCACACATTAAATTATAGATCAAATGTAGATTTTTAGTGAGTATTTTTTTTTTACATGATCATCTGAAAATATTCCAAAAACACACGTTCACATGTGCGTGCACATGCAGAACACATGTGGAGAACATGGTGGGAGAAAACCGGTGGATGTGGTTTCTGTGGGATGTCCTCATACGCTGCTGAAGAGTACAAATGGCCTCACAGTGACGTTAATATTGACCGTCAGAAATTACAGCTGACGTATCGATGCGGCCGTCAAACAGCGAGGTAGAGAAACCGAGCGGGGGAGGCGGCATTGTGCGCCGCAGAGAAAAGCTCTAAAGGGAAAATTCAAACCTTTTCAACACGACCACATTGATTTTCCAATTTTCTCCGGATTGCTTTCAGCTTCAGCTGAGGTTTCTGTCAGAATCACCGGAGGCTCCCTGAATCATGCTGGAAACTTCAGAAAACACACGTGTGTGCATGTGTGTGTGTGTGTGTGTGTGTGTTTTACAAACTTTTCTCTCCTCCATTTGAAAAAACAGCGTTGCAGAGACGAGCAGGACGTGCTGCAGATGGGATGATGGACGTCATGCTTTCCTTCTCTGCTCTGCAATCAGCTTTATTTTATATGACAGAAATAAATCCCGGCACTTTGGTGAGCAACGCGGTGCACGCAGACATTCGTGCACACATTGAAATCAATGCTAGAAACGTTGCACTCGTTTGGCATTTAGGTGGCTAAATCTGTAAATATTCTGACCCAACTGGAGGCGAACAGCATCTTTTCCCATGAGAAACAAGGAAAAATGCATTTTCTATAAAAAATTAAATGAAAAGGACCCCTGTGATGACCTGTCCAGGTAAAAGGAGGCTCATGATTAGTTACACAGGAGGAGCTCACATTTTGCTAAAAAAGGAAGAAATCTGGGAGAAGCTGTGAAAACGTGCAGACAGAAGCAACATGGCGAGCAGCTTTTGTGAAACATCAGGTCACTTAAATCTCCTAAATCTTTCGGTTTCCCTGAGAAAAAGCCGGTCCGTCTGCAGCTTCCACCGCTCTCTGCATTCATCCCATCTCATTCATTGTACTTTTAATCAATTACACCTCGATGTAAAAGCTTTACTGTAGCAGTGAGATTGGCTCATCAGGGCACTTAGTCGCGATGGTTCCAGCAGTTCCGGATGGCGGGTTTTCATCCAGGCTTGTTGGACAGCACCAGAGCCGACGGATGAGTGTGTATCACCTCAATTAAACTATTCACTAAGTGTCTGACAACAGCTAATATTCCTCCTCCACCAGCGAACCCAATCGATGTTCTGGCATTCGTCACCCTGCTGGAAAAGCAATCATCTCATCTCGCTGGGGATGTGCAGAAACACCCGTCCCCCTCTGCGCCAGCTTGCCCTCTCATGCAAACATTCCCAACCCCTTATAGGAGGCATAAAAAGCCCGTGCACGCTCACTATACGCCCCGCTTCCCTCTGCTCTCTGGCTGCGTGCAGATAAGCCGGATGCAGAGCGTGTTCGCTCACCTCTCTGTCCAGTAGCGTGGGGGAAATGACGGTGACGATGTCGCCTCTTTCTGCATCGATGTAGAACATTTTGGGCGAAGGTTTGTCCGGCGACTGTCTGATGATGTTGTAACGCAGGGCAGCGTTATCTGTGTCGGGGTCATCTGCATCAAATGCCGTCATTGTCATCACCGTGGTTCCTGGAAGAGACGGGGAAAGAAATCATGTCCGCTCAGTAACCTACAGATTCACAGAACGTCCATTTCTTTTGGAGGGAATCACTGAAAAAAATAAAACCTTTGACTCAGTGAACATTTCAAACACCAGTTAAAACACCTGGAAATCTCTAAATATCTTTATAATGAATCTTTATTACCTGTGGGGTCAAACTGATTGCAATGCTAACATGGCCACCAGGGGGCAGAAGTCCGCTTTCACATTGTGCTCAGCAGTTTTTACCACAAAGTAATGGAAAATGGCACCAAATCGCACCGTTAAAGGTTAAAAACGTTAGAAGCGTGAGAATAGGTGGCCAACCTGACACAACGTGAGTCTGTGTCAGGAACCTGTAAGTCTTCCCCGGCGCCTCCCAAAAGCTTGCTGCGTCTCCGCCGTCATGTTGGCTTTAACAGCAGCATTTCATTTGGTGATAGGGAGAAAATAGAAACACGTAAAGCTCAGGGAAACAACCCTGGAGAGCCTCAGCCCTGAATCTCAGAGTTTCCCAGCAGGCAGGTAAAGGTGTGTACATGAATCCGACCCTGCAGACGTCTGAATGTGATGATGTGGGATGAGCGCCTCATGGGTTTGCTGTGCGTTTCATTTCAAGATGAATGAACAGCAACCAGAAATAAAGGGATGCGGCAGAACATTTATGGAACAGTTTTTTAATAGTTTATTTATTTATTAATATTACCGGGAATCCTGTGTGTGTTTGATGTGTTGGGATGTAAAGTAGCACTAAAACAGTGGCATTTTGAGACACCACCCTCCCTGCTGCAGGTGAAGCTTTGTATGGAGGATGACGCTTCTGGCTTTGTGCAGAGGATGCAAGCAGTGTTTTCCCTGCAGAATGAACTGAAGCAAGTTCTGGCTTCTTCTGCAGAAAACATGGCCGTCCCTCAGTGAGATAATCAATGAGATTATGTTGTAAAAATATGTCAAACTCCTCTTTGTCATCTGGCGGAACCACTAAGTCGGGAAGGTGGTTTAATAGAAATAACAGCAGAGCGATGCTTTGATCAGCAATGATGCTTCACGCATCCATGAAAACACGAGTCACTTGTAAACACAGCAGGGATCAGCAGATCCAGTGCCCTGCAGGTCGCTGAGTTGGAGCAGGGACACATGGAAACTCTGCAGGACAATGTCCAGAGAGACTCACTGACCTTTTTAGATATCAGACTCATTTTGCCGCTAAATAATCTGGTTGTTGTGTCTGCGTTTCCGGCTGCTAAGTGATTGTAGCGCTAAGATGTTTCATGTTTCTGCATCAGGTTACCTGGGATCATCACAGAGCGACTCAAATCAGCACAAAACTGTTGTTGGACAAAGTCTGCAATAAAAGGCAGCCAAAGAGCAAATGTTTCAGTCCAGTTAGAGGCAATGAGGGGCCGGGGGTCTGGGGGGAGGAGGGGGGTCCCCTTGGCCAGTTCAAGGTGAACCATTAAGAGTTAAGCAAAGCGGTAATCCTTCCTCTACAGAATAATTACACAGTCCTATCTCCTTCATTACCTATACTCTGTTCCACTTCACACCTTAAAAAGCCACACTGCTAAGAGACGCCCAAGTGAGCGCACACACACACACACACACACACACACCAGAAGCACATGCATGCAGACACTCTGCAGCAAATAAAACGATGACTAAATTAGTTATCCTGAACAGATCTGAGCGAATGACGTTCTGCTGGAAAACGGGGGCCTCTCCATCTTACATGCTTCATCTGAGCCAAACTCACCCTCGTCTTCATCAGATACAATAATTCCCCTCAGATGAGCATTGTGTAACCAGTGCACAGGCATTAATCAACTTATGATAAGCATCTAGTATTCTGTAACAGTAAAGTGGACTCAGTTTTATCAGAGCTCAGGTCTGATCAATCTTAACCACATTGGAAGGCTGTATGGCGGGATGCTGTCGCTATGACGCATCTGCCCCTTTGCTGCATGATGCTAGCTCAGACTGGTTTGTGATAGAAGGGAAATAATCAGGATGGATTGTCCACAGAATGTGACACATATCCACCGAACCTACTAGTCCGACAGCCGAGCCGCGAGTTAAAATATCACCAATTCACAGATGAGAAGACACAGAAACACGCTGTGGACTGATTTCATCACACAAGCTGCTGCCTACAGCTAGCTTCTATATCTTCCTGCAACACCGAGGGAAATCAGCGGGGGGATGGCAGATCTGTGGAGGCCACCAGGGAGCCGACAGTGTGAACAGAGAAGCACGACAACACAGACAAGACAAAAAAGCCACGTTGCACTGCATTTTAGTCATCCACATTTCAATTTCAATTCCAGAGACTCTAAAAGCAGGAATTGGATTTATATTAATCAGAATGAAGACGATGAAAAGACCAAAGGCGAAGCTTCGCTTTTCCAAGGTGTGAATGAGATCAAAGGAAGTTCAAAGATGAATCCTGTCCAATGCCAATACCACGGCGTGATGAATTACCACGCATTCACACGCCGTGCAGAGATAAGCCCACGTGACAGAACAAAAAGAGGAACCGCGGGGACCCATGGAGATCAGGTCAACGTAGAACCGATAGGAAGCACACTTCTGTCAGGTTTCAGGATGAAATCTTTACATATCCAGAGCAGAGAGTTACAGATCTTCCATTGTGCTTCATGTCAGAGCAAATTAGCCGCTGATTCTAAGAAGCTGCACGCTTTTATATTCACCAGCGAACATCCTATTTATCAGGAAAAATGGACCAAGTCAAAACAATTATGTGTCTGAAGCTCATTTTGCTTGATGAAGGAGAGTTTCTACAACCCCAGCAGTCTGAATTCATCATAATGGAGCCAAAACTCAGCGATAATTTGTGTGATTTGACATATTCATTGTTTTCAACCTGTACGTCACATTTCTGCTCTAATTGTTAAAAGTACCTTCTTTTCAGCTGCGTTTATGTCTTTATAACCATTACCTTAATGCCTGAAACGTCAGCAGACACATCTACCTGCCCATCTTTACCACTTCAATCCTCTCCTGCTGAAGATGACGCTCCATCTTTTGTTAAACCTCTTTTCAAAGAGATAATTGCAAATATAGGATTTTCTTTTAGTCAAATCACTTTAAATGCTCCTCATGCAGGACTTTTAAAGTCTGTCAGTTCCTCATTTATGTGCACATGTGGTACATCTGCCCCCGCTTTCACTTTACAGCAGACTTTGTCACAAGCAGGAAACTTCCTGAAGTTTAACCAAAGTTTTTTACATGCTTTTGCTAAAATAACACAGAAAGATCATAAAAAAACATTTAATTTTCTTATTAATTAACACAACCAACCCTCCAGTTCTGCTTCTGTTTCAACCTGCACAAGTCCAGCTGTAACTCTGGACCACCGGATACGATAACCTGAACATGTTTCCTCCAGGCAGGGAAAACAAATTCTAAGATAAATGTTCGTAAAATAAAGCTTTTGCTCATTATTATTCACGTTCCTCGAACACTGACTCCAACATTAATGGCGGGTTGCTTTTTCGGCAGCGTCTGTGCACGATGCACACACTTCTCAGATCTCTGCCTCGTCGTATGAAGGTTTTCACAATCAGATTTTATGATGTGGTCAGAAATGCTCTGGATTTTAAGATGCAATGATGGCAGGAGGCGAGAAAGCTGCTGGAAGTCTCCGCTGCACAGAATTAATACGAAATAAATTCATCCGTGTCCACCAGGAAGGATAAAACCTTCCCATCCAGCAACTGAAAGACGTGTAAAACAGTGATGGACATATGGACAGCATTAAGATAATGAAAGCTGAGCAGCGAGGATGAACTTGGCTGATCACATCCTAACCTGATGACTGAAAATGAAATGAAGCGTAGGAAGTCATTTTCACAAAGAGGCCGAAGGAGCCGCCTTCTCCCTGTTTTCTAAACATCATCTCATTACTCTGCCAACAACAAACATTTACGATCCGCTTTGTCGCTTTCCTAAATGTGTATCTGCTTCCTGCAGCATTTGTTCCTAATGATCAGAACTTTAAGGTAAACTAATGAGCTGTGCATCTTTCTGCTGGCCAGCATCATCATCCTCAGTGATACGCTCCTGTTTAGCCGTGTTGAGTTGCAGACAGACTTGATGCGACGTCTCATCGTCATGGTAGACCAGCCCAGAATAACATGTCAGAAACGCTAGAGTGCAGCAGGATCTAGAAGACTGTGCGGGCGTTATGACGTCCTCATGACGGCGTGGTCAGGAAGCGTTTAGCAGCAATATGCATCATGTACGTTATGTATATACAGATTCCTCCCCTGTGTGTAATTAAATCATTCAAATGATTTAATTACATTTAAATAAATTAATGAATGATAATTAACTAGTTTCCATCGACTCCACTGAAGGTAAAACACCAGGTAAAGGTGTTTCAGGAGAAAAGATGATAAAATACGCTACATGGTAACGATGAAGATCCTGACATGTTTACGCTCTGCACAGTTCCAGCTTCCTGCAGCTCATTGCTCCATCTCACACACATTTGCATAAGTCCACAAGTCCTCTCATCTTATGTCTGCATAATGAATACCAGAGGTCCCATGAAGGGGTCAAACCTGCGACCCTGGAGCAGGAAGACCGCTGCATAATGACCAGCAGGAGCAGCAGAGAGAGCAGGACAAGAGGCAAGATAAAAGAGAAGAAGAAGAAACTCATGCCGACGTTCAGACATGGTGAAAAAAGGAGGAGGAGTCTGAGGCAAGGGGGTGGGGGGGATAACTGGTCCCAGTTAGGAGTTGTGCAGCAGAATTCTGGACTAACTGGTCCCAGTTAGGAGTCGTGCCACAGAGTTCTGGACTAACTGGTTAGTTAAGGTGTCTCCGTGCTGGTCGGCATGTTGGAAGCAGGATATTTGGTGGCATTTGCAGAGTAATGGCTCTTTTCTGGTAACTACACAATGCAGCTCATCCCCGTGTCTCCGTCCACCGTAAATCACATCACAATCAGGCCAGGATGTGTACACTTTGGATCATTTGTGCAGTTTGTTTCATTCTGGTTTGAAAAGTGGAAACACTGATAATAAATGGCTTCACCCAGTTTTTCTGTCATTATTCACTGAAACACAAATTTTGGCAATAAGTAAATCTATGAACACAACTATACATTACATGCTTAAAATACAGTTAACATTAAATGTTTATGGGGGCAGTTATTAGAAAAGCCTCATCAGTTCCTTTAAAATGCTTTTTCTAGTAAAGGAATAATTCAGACTTTACTCTGAATGTTTCTCACTAAAGTTCTGCCACAAACATCCTAAAAAGTCATTAATCTGAAGAAGTATGGAGATATCCTCTGTGTATATACACAGCTTAATTAATAATCTCAGTGCATGTACACAGGTAGACAGCAGGGTCATGATGCTGCTCAGCGTGCTTATCAAGCTGAAGCTACTGCAGGCCAAGGCTGGCCAGGAAGCCGTCTCCACTGAGAGACCAGTAAGTGAAGAGTCTCCAGCAGGATGTGAGGAAAATGTGCAGATCGTGGTTAAACAGACGATCCAGGAAACAAAACCCGGAGCAGAAGGAAGAAGAGCTGCTACATGATGCAGGAAGCCTGAACTCATTTAGTTTTGCAGCCTTGAGATACAAAACACACTCTGAGGCGCTGCTTCTCAGATGGGGGTACACATACACCGTCTCCCCCCCCCCGTCGGTCAGAGCCGGTCAGTCCTGGTGATCACACGTGCAGAAATGCACACGCATACACATTTAAAACCCCGCAGAGACTGCAAAGTTGCTCCACTTACAGATGAAAATGTGGATTCCTGGGATTAAATGTGATCTGGAAGATGTGAAGCTCATACAAATAAAACGTCCAAAAAATAAAAAGTACACAAAACAATAAATATGATATAAAAACTTTTATAGTTTATATAAAATACATACGTTCAAACAAGTGATTTTTAGAAAAACTTTTTTTATTTATATTTTTAGAGTGAGTAAGATGCAAACATCTTGTGCTAAAGCCTAAAATGTGGCGTTTGCAGGTTGATCTGAGGTACTTTAACTGGTAAAAGCCACAGGAGACCAGTTTGCACTGAACCTTAACTGAAATGCAAAGAGACTTTCCTGAATATGGGATAAAAATGGCTCCATGGGAAGTAAAAACCACTGGTCTCCGTCACATTTCAGTGTTCCCCTCAGGAAGGAAGAGCTGGTGTTATTAAGCTGAGACCTGCAGGCTTATTATCCATCAGCCTGGTTTCACGCCTCCCTGCAACACGCAGGATACAAGTTTTCCACGTGTCTGAAAGCTACGATGCAGCTCCATGTCTAGTTTATAATAAACCTGTGGACGTGTGAGTCAAGGTTTAAGAGGACATCTTAACCACTTCAGATGAAGGAAAAGGGTATAAAAGCTCAAATCAGCTCATTAAAATGCAAGATCCCAGTCAGCCATTAGAATATGAGATCACAACCTCACACACAGGTCTTACGCAATTAGTCGCCTGCAACTAAGAGCCAGATATCCGGAGAGATATTAGAGAAGATAGTTTCATGGAGCTTTGCTGAATCTCGTGCTATCATAATATATATTTTCACCCTCACTCATGCATGATGCCATCAGTAGTCAGTTCATGAATGCTCATCATTTTACATGGATGAATGAAGGTCAGTGAGGAGTTTAACTAATTACAACAAGGCCTCATAGCAATGAGAACATCCTCCTGCGTGCTGCCGAGGTTATTCTTTTCAATTGAAATTAATGTAAGTTCTGCTTTTTAAACGTCCCAGCAGAATGTGAATAATTCATTTCAAGTTTAGTCTTTGCATTTCAAATGTTATATCAAACAAACGATGATGTCTGTTGGTGTTACATTTCAGTTAAATGTGGTCCCATCTGGTGAAATGGAGCATGAGAAAGCATGAAAATGCAGCTTCCTGCCATGCAGTTCAGCTGAAATATCAAAACAATGCTGTGGATGAGTTACAAGACTTTTATAATGACTTCTTCAGAGCTCCGAACTGTCCCAATGAGTCAAAATGTGTTTTACAAATCCTCAATCTCTGCTCGCTCACCAGCGAGGTTCCAGCTAATGACTTCTCTCTCTAAATCAAGACAAAAGATACTTCCTCTTTAAAAGGACACTTCAATTAATTACCGCTGGAAAACCCTTTGTAATTCTGCACGAGGCGTTCAGTGAATAAAACTGAAAACTCATTAGTGGGCATTCATCTGATCTCACCCAGGTAAAGGGAAGCAATCAGTGCCGAGCAGCTAGCTACTGTACGACCCAACAGAGACACGGCAGGAATGCAACGTTTGGGATTAGCGCGCTGACCAAAGTTATGCTTTTATTTACACTTTGTCACAATTTAAAGGACTTCATTGTTTAGGTGCAGCTTTGTTCTCATGCGTCGCCCATTAGCCTGGATTAGTGAGGAGAGAGAACCACTCAGCCGTTCAAGGCATTCATAACATTTGCTTGTATGTTTGGGAATTTGATGCCAGGATTTTGCTCTTTAATCAAACTTTCAGGCCAGCGCTACAATGTAAACGATGAATAAAATCAGTACAAAACATCTGGGTTACCCACAAAACTCTTTAAATAAGGTGACATGACGTCAAAGTCCCGTTCATTAAAATGAAACTGAATCTACACGCAGTGCAGGTGGACAAACCAATAACCTGAGATAAAATCACCCTCATTCCCAGGCTAAATCACCATGGTAACAGACAAAAAGTAGTTTAGGAAATTCTGTAAATGTAGGGTCAGGGATGGTGGGCAGGGCCTAGAGTGTTTTATGCTTTTGATATTCTCATCATGGATGATGGTGGGATGA
>JBAMIG010000010.1:26041140-26057908 GCA_037177335.1 Kiunga ballochi
TGAGTCAGACCATCAGACACCATTAAAACTGGTTCAGAGCTTCAGCAGCATCATTTTCATCCACACACACACACACAGAGACACACACACACACAGACACGCACAGACGCGCCTCTAGAGGCAAAGAGAAAAAATGTGTTTTAGGAGAAGCGAGCAGGAGAAGAGATGCTGATGATGCATGGTGCAGGCCCGTTTCTGATCAGGGGAGATGCAGCTGCTCAGGTCTCGGTCCTCTTTGTGAACGAATGATTCAGAGAACAGGAGACATTTCCAAACCAGAGCCAGAGCTGAATCCTCACTACAACATGCTGAATATGAATGAAAGCACCATTAGGTGGAAATAAGCCTGGTGATGTTGCAGAAGCTGCTGGAATCCATGTTAAAACATCCTGGCCCGTTAGGAAACATAACCTACCATCCTCAGATTGCATCTGCTCCCTTATTAAGCCTCTAGACAAACAGAAGAGGTGAAACACTTATTTTATTTTCCAGGCTCATATTTTCTGTCGGAGACGTAAAAATCATGTGGAACAGTTCATTTCTACTCTGATGAGCAGAACCTACATCAGCGCCGCTGGTTTTGTCAGCCATATTTATTTTCTTCCCGTCAGGAAGTGAAGTTTCCCTTTGAGCGGTTTTGAAGACTATTTTGTGTCTTGTATTATAATGTCATGCCTCATGATGGCAGGGATGTGAATCAGAGGAGTAATCTCAAAAGGTGGTGGCGGCTGTTTGAGCTGATATCTGCCGTGTTGAACTCATAAAAACAACTGGAGAAAACCCGTCTTATATAATCACCTGTATTTACAGCCCGGATCGCAGTCCGCTCAGACTGAAGCACATCCTTAAAACCTCCACCCAAACCAGTGCTTACCTGGCTGGATGCCAGGTTTCCCACCACCAGGTGAGGCAGCGCCATGCTTTGATCTCTGCACCTGGTGACTGAACGATGAGGGAACAAAGAGTCGCAGTACGAGCCGTTAAAGGTTAGCAACGCATGCAGACACATGGTCAGCACGTCCATTTCTACCGTCCAATAAGATGCCAGAAGCAGCAGCAAAGCTGACCTTTACAGTAACCTTCCTGACCACTCCCTCTGGCTTTCTGCCTTTAACAGTAAAAACCAAGCAGCTGGCTAACATGGACCCTAAGAGCAGAAACAAACCCATCTGAGGGGAAACAAGGCTTTCTGTTGGGTCGAACATGAGCGAGGAGGAGGAGGAGGGAGCACAGGATAAAACTGGGTGAAGATGTATTGATGAGAAGTGCAGGACAGCACGTCAATCTATTAAAGCACAAGATGACTTTAGAGCGATGAGGTGATGCTGCTGAGGAGTCCAGTAGCTTCCAGTCAGGATGACTGGTCCCAGGAGAGACATCTGGTGGAATCTGGGATAACAGATCAGAGTCAGAGCAGCTCAGTGTGCATCTTTCTCCATCTTCACATGTTTGCAGCGAGTTTGTGAGGAGGGTGTGAGCCTGGATACGGGAAGCAGCAGGAGGTTTATCCCAGGAGGAAGAAACAACACCGGCGTGAGCCCAACAAGACGCACTCTAACAAGGCAGAATGAGATGCATGAGATGGGCAACAAAACCCTCTGCTTCCTGCTCAGTGCCTCATTTAGTTTCTGCTAATAAAGCCAGTCATGCTGTAAACACTGAAGTTTGGGGAAAAGATGATGAGATGTAGAGGACGATGCACAAAACAGACACATTTCCTGTAAATGAATGAGAGCTGCAGGCAAAGCGGTGTCGGTTTATCCAGCAGAGAAACACGACCTGCTCCTTACATAAAATATCTTTAAAAAGACAATTAGCACCGTCAGCCAGAGAAAGAAGAAACTTGTTGGACTAACGTTCATCCAGTTATTTACTGGAGGATCAGAGATGTTGAATCAGTAGCTTAGAAATGTGCAAAAGCTGATTATGATAAGCTGGCACTCACTAAAGAGTTCAGTCGCTCCGAGCTTAACAGCAAAGTCATCATACAAACTCGTGCAAATCCCTCCATCATATGCACGTGCAGCTGAACTGCTCAGGTTTTCACAGTTTAGCATGTAAATCAGTGAAAGAGGAGGCGAGGAGGAGACGGGGTCCGAGTTACAAGTCGCACCGTGCAACAATGTCTGAGACTGAACAATGAGCCTCATCCGGTTCTCACTGCAGCTTCATTTAGAGGCCATGCAGGTTTTATCTGGAATAACTCATCACCACCGTCCATCCATCCATTTTCTACCACTTAGCCAAACATTTTGTACGTTCAAAGTGGCAGGAAGCTCCTTGGCACCAGGTGGCACATTGAGCAATGACGGGAGGTTGGCGGTTTGAATCCCACTCTGGTCATCAGTGCATCACTGCTCACTTCACCCTTCTTGCCTGCAGTTTCTGCCTTACTGCTGTATGAATGAGTGTTTCAGCAAGCTGCAGGACATCGAGGCAACTCATGCAGCGAGTTTTCCACATGTATGAATGAGCATAAATAATAAATCACACATTTGATGTGAATGTGCCATTAAAACAGCTTAGTTTATGCACATTTATGTAGGATTAAATCAAATCATTTTTGTTGGAATATTTCAAAATAAAAGTTGAGGCAGTCTTGGTCAGTATTAATAAATTAGACAATATTAGGAGAATGTATTAAATAGAATAAATTCTGAATCCTCATTAAATCCTCATTTAATTAGACACAATTCAGTGTTTGTATTTGTGCACAAACTGGTGGAAATGCACAAAGTGGGACGGAGAAGCAATCCTAAAGCACATCCCAGAGCTGCAAAGGCTTTCTAAAAGAGAAATCCACTTTTACAGGACAGAACGTTCTGATTAGCATCGGCGGCTTTCTTTCACACTGCTGGATGCAGAGCTTTACTGACAGAAGCGAAGCAACCTGAGGCTTTCTCACTTACATCACTGCTTTAGTTGATGCATTTAATCGCTGCCGTTAATCAGGACGCAAACAGCCACAGACTCTCCTCGGCTTGCTTGTAAAGACACAATCAGAGCCTTGTTATTAACAGAAGCACTTCATAAATGGGTCTAAAGTAGATAAGGAGACAGAATTGTTCTATTCAAGAGACTGATGGGAAAATAATACGTATGCATTTAGCTTGCTTTGTGTGATTTCAGAACCTGCCAGCACTTCTCAAAGCTAGCAAACACATTTATCAATGAGCATATCTGCACTCTTTACACGGTGCGTGCATATCTAACAGCAGCAGTGATAAACACGCCGTGTCTCACTGGAAGTGTTCGGTCCTCCAGGGTCGGTCTTTGAAGCTGCCTGTTTCAAGGTCACACCTGCTGAAATATGAATTAATTTAAGTCCCTCCTTTCTAACAAATAATTGCATTCCACTTGAGCTTTACGTGGAAAAAACACTAAATAAATGAAAATGCGTCAGTGAGTCTAAGCATCCCCTGCAGCCAAACCTGACGAGGTTAACCACAGCAACAGATCTGAAAGGAGCGACTAAGGTTTACACTGTAACAAACTTCAGTGTTTGTTCATCGTGTCAGGGCAAAGCGTCTCATCAAAGAGGCAGAGCGCAGGGCTGGATGCCAGGAGATGATCGTAAAGCTTGGCAGAGGAAGGCTCTCCGTTCACTCCTCATGTTAAATAAAGATATAACGGCTACTCAGAGCAATGAAGCAGCTCCACACTGCTTATAGCAGCATGTGATATGCAAAAAGATGCATACAGGCAGGAAAAGCAGCGCCAGACGTCCACACAGCCGCAGAAACAGGTTACCTGATCAGTAATTAAGCTGCCATCAGCTTATCAATGCAGATATCAGGGATCACAGATCAAAGCGTAAACATGGGATGTTTACCAATCTGTCATTAATCAGCTCTGAAACTATATCTGCAGGTCAAACGACCATCTGGCTCTGCAGGAATCCTGCAGCCATGCTCTGATTCCACATCAGCATGCAGCAGATGCCTGCACCACAACAGCCTCCGTTTCGAAGTACATCATCTTCATCAGCTGGACTTTAGCTTTTGCAACAGTTAGTTACAGTTAGTACGAGCTGCAGAAAATGTAGAAGAGCTTTATGATCCCATGTGGACTTTCAGTGCATGACCTCAAGTTCAAGCAAATGAAAGAGTTTTCATAGCTAAGAGCTAAATATACAAATAAATGCAATAAAAAGGTAGCGCATGTTCCTGTTCCAACAGGAAAACATCTAAAATGTGTTTCCAACCAAAGATGGCATAAAGAAACACCCCATCACAACGTTACACAGAAACAGTGTATTCCTGCTCTCTCAGTGGCTGGAAGCTGTTAAACACTGCAGAGGGAGGTTTGGTGCGTACGGACCTAAGTAAGGGTAGTATGTGATGCATCTTTGTGATGAAATGGATTAATCGGCTTGCAGACGCTCTCCAGTGATAAATCTACATTTAGATACTTTGGGCTGAAAGCAGGTTGGAAAAAGGAGTAAAAGCAACAGATCGGTTTACAGAAATGAGGAACCAGATTCTCTGACGTGTAACAAACATCCAGTAAGAATCATGGGAAATGCTGCTTCTTGTTTTAAACAGAAGGATCTGTTGATTTACTTTGTGCAGATTTAATCTAAGCATTTTTCTCTGAAGTGCAAAAAGGAAAATATTTGCTTATTTTCTTTTAAAAAGACTCCTATTATAATTAAAAGCAAAATCGGTCTCTGCATGAGACAAAGCATGTCCTCGTAGTCGTCTCTGCACAGATACAAGAATCTGTCACATTCTTTACACCCAGTCTAAGTCCGCCCTCCTGCACTCAGACCACAAACGCTGCTATAAATACAACTGCAGAGCAACTCGCAGTCGCTCGGTGTGTTGTTGAAATTAAAACTGTTGTCATGGATTCTGTGCGTCCTAATAATATGCAACTACACCGTCAGTGTGCCGATGCATAAATCTGTGTCTGTGCTATGATTACACCAACATCCAAGCTGGGATACAGGACCCTCTCTGCATCTTATCCACTCAGACCATCAGAGCCAGATGCTGCCTCTCAGCAGCTGCAGGATTGGTCCAACAGCACCCAATGGGACATCTTTGAGGATGAGAAGCTGAACGTATTTACAGACACTGCATTGCATTACATCAGGATGTGTGTGGATACAGTTACAGTGAAGAAATCGGATGGAGGGAAAGCTCTCGCCCAAAGCAGGTAACGAGGTTCTGATGAAAGCAGTAGAACTCCAGAAAGATCTGGACAACGATGGCAGGCCGGCATGGACGGCAGTCCGGCCTCACCTTACAAACGCGGGTTTAGAGCTGCAGAGGATGAAGCTGCACTGGGAGAAATACTCATCTTCACCCGTTACCAGAAGCAGACGGAGCACACGAGGTGAGGAGCGGTCAACACATTAAAAACAAAGCCGTGCACGCCGGATTCGACTGAAGCATTATTGTTTTAAGAAGGTGGAAAATGGAACGAGTCATGTTTTAGTTATTCTGTGTTTAGATGCACAAGCACTGGAGGAGTGTGCACGTGCATAAAGTCTACCAGATGGCCCGAGATAAGACGCGTGATGTTGCTGCTGCAGATTCATGCCGCTATCACACAGACCCCCAGCAGAGCTCAAACCACAAAAAAAAAAAAAAAGAAAAAGTTCAAAGCTTTTTATTTAAAGATTAATTAGGATTTATTTATTTATTTAAAGCCAAGCTGGAAACAAGATGCAGTAAACATCCTGCCAAATGCAGCCAAACAAAACTTTGCTGCCCAACCTGTGAACACGAGCACAACAAGTCCCACACAAAGCATTTCACACACTATGCTGCAGCGTGCCGGCACCCAGCAAGCCGTTCAAGCATTCAGGGAGATCAATAGGCTTTCAAGAAGCCAGCAGCACCCGGGCTGAACCTCAGGGCCTCCAGCCAAGTTGCTCAGCACTTTCCCTGATCACTCATGAGAAGCCTCGCTGGGCGGTGGGCCAACAGCTCAAGATAAGAAGGAAATGGAAGTGAACAGAACTTTTTACTGTAATTCTATCAGTTACACGACAGAAGGAATCAGTAAGTCAGAGACTCTCCGGTTCTGACGGGTTCCTGTTTGCTGTGGCAGCGTTTTAAGGTGCCATTATTTTCTGTCATTCAGTTTTCAGTCCTGCTTTAACATCTAAGCAAAACCCAGTGAAGCTCCTCACGCTGGTCCTCACATCGGGTCATTTTGACCTTTCTGCCTAATGGATTAATTACACAACAACTTCACAGGAAGCAAAAACAAACAGCATGATGGGAGTAAGACCCGAGCAGGAATTCATGCCCCTGGACGTGATGCGGGAGGTCATGTGACCGGAACAGGAAACGCAGAGTTTTATAGTAAATCAGAGAGGCGGGGGGGGCAGAGGAACATTTTTCACAGCAGGTAGGAAAACCCTAAAACCCTGTTAGTCTATCCACCGGTGCTGCCTTTAACAACCAAACTCCTGCTGGAGGCTCATCAGGGAGAAAGGACCGGAACAGCAGCCTGATGTGCTGCAGAGAATTATTTTATCATTATTTTCTGTTGTACAGAAACAGAAAGCTGCAAAGCAACATAATGAGCAGCAGAGGCTGTTTGTGTAAAACGACAGAAAGAACGTGTTGCTCATCTCATCACTGCCATTGTCACAACGTCTCATTTAGATCAGAGAAATGACTGCAGGGAAACGGGATGCTGACACACTGCCTCTTCACGTGCACGCCTCCAAACGTGCACCATTTCCTACGTGTGACATTTAGCCTTTCTAACAATGGAGCCTCACTGTGAGGCCTGGATCACCGGCTCGGCTCTTCTGGGGCCGGTTTCCAGCAGGAAGCTCCGTCTGCACCTCCAACAGTTTGTCCCGTTCTGCAGGAATCTGTGAAAGACTCATCAGGTGCAGGGAAACATCTAAAACCTGCAGAATACCTGCCCCCAGGACCAGAGCTGTCACCACCACACATGCACACACACGCGTTAGCATGTTAGCATGTTAGCATGACGAAATGTTGGAGACACCCCGAGCATGACGATGACGCTCAACTTCCTTTCAGATATCCATGGTCAGTTTCAGACAAACTCGTGTCCAGGTGAGGTATCATCAGGTGTTTCTGCAAACATGTTTACTCCGCTTCCCAGATTTACAGCACAACATGCCTCGTAATTCCTGCTGCCTCCGTTTTCTGCACACAGTGAAACACCCACACATAGGATGGAAAAAGGTTTCTAAAATGACAGCTGAGGTCCAAAGTGACAAAACACCAGAGACAAACCAACATTTATGTTTAAGAAGTAAGGTCACTTCCACAAAGACTCTGAAAGGAATCATGGCCGAGTACAAAGTCTCCTGTTTGCAGATAAAAGGAGGAATTTCTGATCAATGAAAGGCCAATAATGCAGCTCAGTGAGAAAGAAATGTTGGTGAAGTAAAATTCAATAACAGAGGAAAATGGCTGAACATGCCATAAGTCCATCGATGCATGTCCTCGCTGTAGCACAGCTGCTGGAGGACGAGGACACAAAGTCTCATCCGGTTAGATCTCAGCTAGTTGTGAATAAATTGCATCACTGAGAAACATAGCAAAGCCACTCAGAAGGTCTCCTCTTCATCACGGGTCTGTCCAAGAGGTGGACTTCTCCTTGCTGCCCCCTGGGTGGATCCGGCGTGGCTGGGATCTGAGCTGGGGTCCTGCTCTGACCTTTGTGACGGCCATGTTGGCCCGATCCGCTTCTTACTGCGCGTTTTCTGCAGCTCTACCTACCAACCAGTTCATCTGCTGGTGCTGTTCTGGTGAAATCTGAAAAACAAGCTTTCTTTTTAGTGGTGCTCCTGGTACCACATGGTTCCTTGGATGATGCAGAATCTGAATTTTTGTTTTTTCCTTTCCTTCTTTGTTTTTTCTTTTTCCTTCATCCTTTCCTTCCAGCATCATGCACAGTGTGCAACACAAACAATTTACATAATTCAGATCATCAGGGGGATGTTTATGGAGATGATCCTGACACAACAGAGTTGTTTAGTAGATAAAGCCAGACCATCATTCTGCTTTAATGCTGAACACGTTTAAATACTCAGATCACCATTGGGTTCCACCAAGCTCAGTGTGGGCAAAGTCAGAATTTTTTTCCCCCCCCTCAGTAAGCCACTGGTTTGTCCACAGAGGAAACAGTGATGGAGAAGCTGCTTCTGGATCTGTGGAGGGTTAAGAGCTTATTCAGTCGCTTCACATCGTTCTGAGAAGCTCAGATCTGCAGTTACATGAGAGGAAGCTACAAAACCTCTGGAATAAGACCTGCTGTGAGGGAGGGGGTTGAAAATGTCTTAAAGATGGTGGTACACCGTGCAACTCGAAGGGATCCGAGCTGTTAACAAGTGTTTTCTGTAAACAGCGTGGAAAGGGCCTGTGGGGAAGGAGGGTGTGTGTGCAGACTATGCAGCAGCATGTTCTTATGAAGGCTGCGAGGTCTTCCATCCAACTCTGTCTCGACGTCCCACACAGATGATCCAGCTTTTCCTGCACCACAGCTGCCTGCTCTGGCTCCTTTTTTCAGTCTTTTTCCCTTTTTGTTTTGCTGATTTTACCGTTTTACTGTCCGGTACTTTGGGCAGCTGGGGTTGAACAAACCCGAACAGAGCAACAGAGGAGAGCGTAACCAGTTTACACTGGAAAGAGACTCATTACGGGGAATTTTTATGAAGGCATCAGCAAACTGACAGTCCTGCAGCCATCTTTAAACCCAAAAACTTCTAAAACTGGAACATATGATGAGCTGATCTGGAAGTGTATCTGTAGCGTTTAGGACCAGATTCATGAGGTTTACAACATCTTCCACAGCTTTTTGTTGTCGTTTGAAACGGTTTATGAGGCTGATCACTAGATGCTTCTACCTGATTGGCTGTGGTCTTCATGAACCTTCATTTAATCTTAGAACCAGGATGTGCTGGTGTGTGTGTGAGAGGGGTGTAATTTATTCTACAATTAACTTGGACGGTTTGCAGTTCTTTGCCAAAACCTCCCCCATAACTCACAGCTGCAGCTGAAGACACGTTTCCAGCTGATGACTAGCCTCTTATCGGACCGCCTGTCAAACACGCCGAGCCATTTTAAGCTGCAGTCATTAATGTTCATCAGACCTAAACGAAGATGTGACGCCGTTAAGCAGGAAAGATGGAGCTGACACACCAGAAGAGATTTTCCTCTGCAGGAAGTCAGGGTGAGCCACATTTAATGGCAGAACTCCATCTGCTGCGCGTCTGGCAGCCGCTGCCCCTGTGACGGCAGCAGGCATGTATACATAAATAATATAAATAAATGTTTATGTAAGCCCCAACTTCTGCAGCTTCTGTTAATAGTTTTTGCAGTAATTTTACCTGCATCAGGTACTGAACACAGAAAACTTAGAGACCATGATGCTTCAGTCGTCTTTCCATGCATCAGAGTCACCTCTTCTAATTTCACCTCCTCTCCACATCCTTCATCATCAGCTGGCTCCAATCCATCCAAACTGTCCTCATACCATCCTCATCCAGCCTCACCCATCTGGCTGCGTGGCTGAGCCACCAGGGAGCATCATGGTTTCTCATTAAGCACAACATCACCTGTTAGAAGTCCTTACCTGCTGTTGGTAAACTAAATGTTCACGCTGTCTTCAAATCGAGAAGCTACTGTATGTAGAGACGGCGTCCCTGCTCACACACTTGCATACCCATATTAGCAATGGCCTTTCCTGTAATTACAGTCATTTGTCAAAAGCGTACTTTGATTTATGGCCAAATTAAAAATACAGCGGAAAAGAAGCTGCAGGTCCTGGTAGCTGTGGCTGCAGAAAGTGATTAATGCTACACCATTAGAGGCATGAGAGTGGCATGATCTGGATGTGCACCCTTCCATGCAGCGCCGAGTGAGGCAACACAAGCACATGCGCTCTGTGGATGGCTGAGTGGGCGAGGGATCGGGGAGGGGGCGCTCCGGTCACGGTCAAAATGAGGAAGTAGAGCAAAGAATGTGAAGAAGGTGAGGTGTTTACTGGACTTTCATCCTTCTATTCCCGCTTCGCCAGTAAGAGCGACTGGCAATGGACCAGGAAACTTTCATTTCAATAAAGAAAATGTGTAAAAACATGGCAGCAACATTTTCAGAGGGAGCTTTGATTGGCTCCAGGCTGTCTGTAAGGACTCGGTTATACCCCACAAGGCAGAAAGGGATGGATTTAGAGCTCTGACACAAGAAAAATGAACATACTCTACTATGTCCTGCATGAGCAGTTACACTTGAATGAATTGCGTTTGGAAAAAGTCAACCTTTAAAGCAGCAAATAAATCACAAAAGCCTTCCATCACGTGGCGCATGATGGACCGTTTCATGCAATATAAATATGTCTCTGTGTCAGCACCAGTGTGGGTGCTTGTCTTCGTGTTGTTTGGGGGCATGAAAAATTATTTCCACAGTGCTGAGGGTCCTCAGGCATAAGGACAGCAAACTTCATCATCAAGCCTGAGAAAGCAGGGCTGAGCGCCTTCATTCGTCCAATTTATCTAAACCACCAGGCTATAGCAGAACTCTGCTGCTTTTAAATTGCCTTGGTGATAAAGTCTCAGGGATACAGGCAAGAGACAAAGCCAGTGCCAGATCTTTGGAGCTTGATGCAGTTAATAAGACACGGGCCTCACGCCAGCTGGAAAGCGCCACGTCCACAGACTGCTGCTGCAAGCCATACCAAGCCCAGAGACGCAGCTTCCTCCGTGTTTTCAGGTCAGCTGGTAAAGAATCCGTAATTATGAAATGTGAGTAATGCTAACAGAGTAGCCGCATGTGGGGGTGGCTGCTCTGCAGGAACCAGATAAGGAGGCCCACTCAGTGGTATGCCCTGTAGCTTCCTGCTACGCAACCAAAGCCCATGTCTTCCCTCCTCAGTGTGTCCGAGTCCTGGCTTCAGAATGAAGGCGGCATTACAGACGCCATGAAGCATCTCGCAGCAAACTTTGCCTCTTTTAGTGGGCAGTGACGAGGCCCGACACAAACAGGCCTCCAGAACTAAGGCCCGCAATAACGGCACAGAGGATCAATACGCGTCATGGTTTCTGAGCAGAGGGTGAATCTAAAGAGACGATGAATAACCGGCTGAATAACCGCCTCATCGCTGCAAACATCTGGTTCATGGAGACGCTGCATTCAGTCGCTGATGTCTGAACGTCAGCAGACATCAGAGACGCTCCGCTCTGCCGTCACGATGCAGGTGCGTGACATCACAGAGAGTCTCCAGGTCTTAAACTTTTAACTCTGGTTGGTAAAATAAATGTGTTAATGGAAAGACATTAACCTGCACACTTTCCAACCCCAACACCAGTCCTGCATTGTTACGCTTCCAGTTCACCTGCTGGAGTTGCAGCAGCTCCTGAGCAGTCTCAGACACTCACCATCCCATCACTTACTGCTGGAGAAGCGGCCTTCTGGCAGACGCCTCCATGCCAATACCATTTAATTTCCACAAATTGGTACAAAACCATTAGTTCTGCTGTTTTACATTGTATGCTTTAGTCCTATCTGAACATGAGGATGGATGCATAACAGCAGTATCAAGCTTAATCACATACATGTTCCTGGATCATTCAAAGCAGCCCCATCAATAATCCATCAATCAGGCTCAAGTCAGAGAAACCAGTTTCTTCCCCAGAGGTCCCAGCTTCTATTACAGCAAAAGTTAGACAGCGATCAATGACCTCATGCAGTAATTCAGTTTTACACCACAAAACATCCATTTAACTATGAATACTGAAGAGGCTCCAGCATTACAGGGTCTCTGTACATCCACCCATCAGCTGCAGGACATGTAATGCCTCCAGATGGTCCTAGATGTGTTATGGGGTCTCCCTCAGACATGGCAGGATAACCTCACATGGGAGGAAGGTCTCATCTGACTCATGTGTGAGCTCCTCAGCTATCCAGGCTGATGTGAAGAGGCTCACACTCAGATCACAAGGCCTTTCGTTCTGGGTATGGTCTCCCAAGACAAAATGGTCTGAGGGGATTAGGAGGGAAACAAGCTGCATCGGACACCTGGTGAGACACCTTCATGGAGCTGTGAGGGCTTCTGAGGCTGGAGGAGGGGGGGGCATGTTGATTTCTGTGGGTTTTTGCTGAGAGAAAAAACTGCAACAATACAAAGAATAAAATAAAACTGTTCAGACGGTGTGACTGCTGGCACATCGGTTGTGTAAGCGCTTGTTCCTCAGATGCAGCCATTAGCTGAGATGGATGCCCTTGAACCCAGATATGTGCCAACAGGTATCCATGGCTTACAGACCGCCCCTCCACTGGTAATTACACTGCAGGTCGACAGCAGGTGGCACAGGGCCGCGCAGCATTTACATAAATCTGCATGTGTCACTGGGCCCGGCTGCACCCTCACTCAGCAGACAATTTGTTCAATGCAAACAAAAATAGATGGTGGCAGCATCAAGCAGCATGGGTGTAGCATCTGAAGGCCGTGCACGCTGGAGAGTGTGTGAACAAATTGCTTTTTATTGCATAAATAAAAATTATTTGATGTCATAACTGCGCTGGTTAGCATCGTGCAGCATGACTGCTACTCATGCACATTACTGGTTCCAGTTAGAGTTTCTCTGAGTCAGAGTTACACACACACACACACACAAACTCTCCACAACTTGTGCAAACTACAAGGTGTCTCTGTTTCTGCAGCATCTTCATGTGCACAGCAGGTAATTCTTCCCGACAGTGAGCCTGAGCTCCACACCTCACTGCATTTATGTCCCAACAATAATCTAAATGCATGCAAACTGCCACAGATGAGCATTAGCTAATCTTTACTACAAACCTAGAAACACTAAGCACGCACTGTGATGCGACTGTGCACGTCTGTGTGCGGCCACGGTCATGCATTTGCTTTCTGTCTGTAAGCAGCAGTGAGCAGTGGGACCCCACCGCCATGAGAGGTGTTTCTGCTGACAGGAGCATATTCACGGTAATGGAAGCACTCTGTTGTCCCAGAGCAGAGCACCAAGGCAGAACTGAGTTCTGTCTTCGACTCCACGCACCAGCGAGCCTCCAGATGACAAAATGCTTCACTGGCCGACCAAATCAAGTACAATAAAGCTGGAAAAGAAGAAAGCAGGTTGAAGGAGAAACTCAAAGATTTGTCATTTTTGCTGTCTTAGCAGGAAAATATGTATTTTCAATTGGAAAAGCTGTCTGTCAAGAAGGTTTGCTATGAATGAGACTACCTGCAAAAGCACTACAAGCCACTTAAGCCAGAGGAGAAGGAAATGTGCATATAGGTGATGCACATTGTGTGCATGCGAGGGAAGCAGCTGCTGGGAAAACAGGAATGATGAAACTGCCTAATGAGGCCAACAAAAAACTACTTTCACAACAAATGACAGGCTACATTAGAAATCTATAAATTATTCCCACCCATCTACATATTTTCATTGTGTTTCATCATATCTTACAAATAAAACAGCGTCTGAGTGAAACTGCAGATGAATCATTGAGCAAATAAATGAGTGAAGCCATTGCATATCTGTGTGGAAAAGCTAGCACAAGCGGTCGCCACCTTGTGGATGTTTAAGGACAGACGAGCAACTACAGAGGTCCCCGTGTCGCCACGGAGGAGCAGACTGCCGGTCCCTGCGTTGCCCTCAAGGTTCCTGGTCCCGGCATCGCCCCAGAGGAGCAGACTGGACCAGTACACTGTAGCAGTAATACAGAGCTGAGATTAAACTTGTGGGTCCTGTAGTGTGGACCTGGCAGGTTGCTGCAGTAAATTCGGGCGATAAGGCTGACTTACGACTGACTCAGGATGAAACGGAGCCTTTGTAACAAAGACTCTACAACCTAACTGTGCACGTAAATCCAAAGTGTTTACATAGTAAATTTGCTGAGATCACATCAGGAAAGACAAGTCGGGTAACAGAATAGTGCAGAGAAACAGGATTGAGGCCGACATATGGACAGTCCCAGCCGTCTCCAGCAGCGAGACAGACAACCAGAAACACGATTCATGATGTTACTGGTGGGATGCAAAGAAGCAACTGTTAGAGGAATATTAATATTAGAACGTACTCGCTTTACTATCCTTTGTAATAAACAGCCCATAAGGCATAGAGTACATTCTTTAGTCTAAGAAGGAAGTTGCAGGTCATGAGGACAAGCAGTTTCTAAACCACCCACGCCCAGCTGTACATCTGTGTGACATGAAGTTGACCACCATCTGAAACCAGAACTGAAACCAGAACAAACCAAGGAACTATACCCTGCGGTTTAGATGTCTTGCAAAGGTCAGCTTAGCCGTCTCGGAGAATATGTTGTAAACACATTCTATGTATTGGTTGCTTACCCTGCGACAACGTGTTGTGGCGCAATCACAGGGCGTGTACTTTTACTATTAAAAAGTGTGTTTCTGCCTTCGGAGCTCAGATCAGTTTACTGCCTTGGTGGTGACTGTTCTCCTTTGATCAAAGAACACACTGTTAACCATATCTCTGCCTCCATGTCTTCTCTCCAGGTAGTAGGGTCTTTTGGGTAGCAGACCCCCAACAGCAACCATTTCCATCTGACACACAGACACACACACGGCTAACTCTTAACGTGCCCTTATTCACCTACCTTGCGTAAGCAGCTGACCTTTCTGGAAGCGTCCGCTGAACACCACGTGGTAGTTTTTCACCTGGAAGCCGGGAACACAGCCGTCATGGCCTCCATCCTCGTGGCCGCTAATGCGAGCAACCTGTGAAGCAGAAAACATGAGTCAGCTTTTTCATTCCCGCTCTTATGAGGCAGCTGGTGGTTAATTATGCAAACATTCAGGTTTACAGGATGGAGACGCTGAAGCGTCACACAGACATTTTAAATCTCTCTCGTTAGATTTAAATGTTTGCTTTTACAGATATTTATGCCGCAAAAGGCCTTAAAAGTATCGCATAACGAAGCTTTCATTCACTTTTATGTAGCTATTAGCAATGTCAGGCTTGTCCCATGACTCGCTGTTGGACTTCAACTGAGCTCTCCTGAATGCTCATCAGGCCAAAACTATGCTGAATCACTGAAAATAGATGTTTTAATGAGTTTAGAGAGAATATCGCATCTTGCATGAAGCAGAAATGCTGACTCATGACTCTCCTTCCTGTTGCTGCTTGTGACCAGATAAAAACAAGTCCATAGAGAGAAATTACCTCCATATGAAGCACAGGGGCATTTTTAGGTATAAAACTGACTGATTATAATTCAACAAACTTAAAATGCTTTTTTTTTTTCCATCCAGTCTGAAACGAGATGCTGTAGCTCCTGGTCCAGCAGGCGGTTCAGATCAGAGTAAACACAGTGACACGGTGAAGGATCCGCTGCACCGGTCAGTAAGAAACCCAGCCGGTAAGAAGACTGAAACAGGGGAAATCTGTGGAGGATTTCCTGCCACGGAGTTATTTTCTGTAAACGTACACATTATTCTGTGAAAACACTGCATCTTGCTCATGATATTGATAAATTACTGAAATAGAGAGTTTTGCTGAATAAACCGATCAGAGGGGAACGCTGCAGGGTCACTGAGGTCAGATCTGCAGCTCCTGCAGTTTTCAGCTGGACAGGCGCTCGTGTCGGTGTTATGCAGATAAAAACCTGATAAATTCCCTTACACCCAGTTTAATGAAAGATGCACACCAGTATTCAGTGTATTCTTATAAAGCTGAGATTCTGCTGCTGGAAACAAATTCCAGCTAATGCAGAAAGAAATCTGCGTAAAGAAAATAGTTCTGTTCGCAGATGCACAGTAAAAGAGTGACCTTGTGTTTTCATCCAATCAGAAACGGGTACAGAGAGCTGCCATCGCAGAGCAGCTAGCTGCCATCGCAGAGCAGCTAGCTGCCATCGCAGAGCAGCTAGCTGCCATCGCAGAGCAGCTAGCTGCCATCGCAGAGCAGCGTTCCACACAGTCTCTCTGCTCCAGCTGATTCGTCTGCAGTCCACCAAGCAACAGCGCAATCTCCCATCCCTAAATCCATCTACTCCCCCTGAGAGCCCACAGAGGCTACAACACCAGACAAAAAGTATGAAAACAGGGCCAGAAATCTGTATCTGTAAATTAAGGTTTGCAGGTTTAGTGTCTGCATTCATGAGCAGATGTTTGCAGAACCACTTTTATTCCTCTTTACCAACACAAATCATCTATACAACCATGCCCAGTCTCCACAAATTGGGATTTATCAGGCAGCCACGGGCAAAAAAATATTTCCTTTCCAGCTGCAGAATCTTTATGGTTTTACACTGACCCCATACAAAATCATCTCTGCTGTGTACAACTTTACAAGATGAAACTTTTAAAAAATGTCTGTAGGAAAAACAAGACAAACAAGTCATAAATGTGATCAACTACTTCCAGAAACTGACCAGATGTTACTTCAGTCTAAATGGGCTCTTTGTACGCTCTATCTGCCCACACACACCCACAGTGTGTGATGTCACGGAAAATAAACGTGTACCAAGGATGGGCAGAGCCTTACAGCAGGTTTCTAAAGACAAAAACTGAAGCATGTTGGACAGCGCCACCATCTCCATTACTGCTGGAAAATATCAAAATGGTCAAATAAGTGGACCTGAGAGCATGTACAGCAGGATGTGGAGCCCCTAGTGGATGAGGGGGGGACTGCATGACGTGGAGCCCCTAGTGGATGAGGGGGGGACTGCATGACGTGGAGCCCCTAGTGGATGAGGGGGGAAACTGCATGACGTGTAGCCCATAGTGGATGAGGGGGGGGGGGGGGGGGGGGGGGACCTGCCTGACATTTACCCCC
>JBAMIG010000010.1:26412218-26424007 GCA_037177335.1 Kiunga ballochi
CCCCCCCCCCCCCCCCCCCCCCCCCCCCCCCCCCCCCCCCCCCCCCCCCCCCCCCCCCCCCCCCCCGCACATCCAGACAGGTAGGACACACCTGCAGCTTCTCGAGGCTGCACCAACTGGCTGCTGTGAGTGTGTGCTACCTGCTCCACGCTGCTGGTGTGTGAGTGTGTGCTACCTGCTCCACGCCGCTGGTGTGTGAGTGTGTGTTACCTGCTCCACGCCGCTGGTGTGTGAGTGTGTGTTGCCTGCTCCACGCCGCTGGTGTGTGAGTGTGTGTTACCTGCTCCACGCCGCTGGTGTGTGTGTGTTACCTGCTCAACCAGATGAATCTCAGTAAATGAGCTGAAGCTTTTTCTTCATCAGATGTTGCATAAGTCCTGGAAGGTGTACTGGCATGTCGTGCTGATCCTGCCGTGTTTCTGTTGGTTATAGTTACAGGAAACACTGACTCCTGAATTACACTTCCTAACGTCTGATCACAACCTACACACCTAAACAAGGTCATGTAGGCATTACAACTAGCTGCATGTTCACAGCTGTATCATTTGGCTTCATATGATGCTGCATCCATGGGGACAGTAGCTTACACTGCCAGTCAAAAGTTTGGATACAGTTTGCCATTAAATCCAATGGGAATGTGTTCAAATAGGGTGGGGCCATGTGTGTTCATATATGTGCGTGCAGGGCCTTGCATGTCCGTGCAGGGCCGTGTGTCCATGCAGGGCCGTGCATATGCGTGCATGTTCGTGCATGTCCGCAAATATGTGTGTCCGTGCGTAGCTGTGCATGTGCATGCAGGGTCGTGCATGTCTGCGAATGTGCATGTCCGTGCGTGGCCGTGCATGCGCGTGTAGACGTTTTGCTCTCATGTTTCTAAAAGTAGCAACCAGAAGCGTCTGTGTGAACCTTTTGTTTCTAAACAAAGCCGTAATTTACATCCAGTTCAGAATGTTGCAACCCAGACCCCCCCCCCACCCCTCTCTTGGATTAAGCTGATGTAGCTCCAGAAGCCGATATCTTTCAGCCCCTTCTTGTGTAAAAACGTGTCCTCTGGGGAGAGGGAGGGAGGTGGGGAGGAGGGGTTAGTAATATACATTTAGAAGAAGCAGTTTGCTGCTTTGATGTGCAGAGATGAAGTTTTAGGTAAGGCAGCTTCTCCTGGATCCCGTGGGAACACAGGCTGAGGATGTGGGAATGAAACCCTCTCAGCTTCACTCAGAGCAGAAGAAATACACAGGAAGACTGTTTTACTCCATCGCTGCCAGTCACTCACAGAACTGTGGGCCAGATGCTGAGAGGTCATCACTGCTTTCATACAAACCCGACCAACGTGTTAATGCTCAGAAGCTCCACCGGACCTAAACCTGCATCCAGGCTTTTAGGAAACAGCACTGACACTTTTCTGTCTCGTGTCCTTTTAGATCAACTAATGTTTGTCTTTTCTATGAACAGCAAAACAGAGGCGGGAGTGCAGAGAGGCCACGATGCCGCAGCAGGACATAGTAAAGATAGCCATCCAGATGCCGGGGGCCTACCCTCAGCTCATACAGCTGGACCAGGTAATATGATGCGCACACACACACACACACACACACAGTGTGGAGGAATCCAGTTGTTTTTCAGCGTATCAGTGAAACATTACTGTCATGCTATCCAATGCTGCAGGTTTTCTTTCCTCTTCTGAACCTGCTGTTTTATTCAGACTCTGAAGAGATTAAATTGCATGCGCTCTGAGTTGCGGACAGTAACCCTGCAGCTCACCACACAGGAAGGATGTCCATCTGGCTGATTACTCCATCCTGTCAGAAAGCAAGCATTTAATTGGTTAAATAACACAGTGACAGAAACGGGTCCATCAGAGCAGATGTCTCATGATAAACCACAAATCCTCTCCTCAACCTCTGTAAGCTACCCCCTGCTAACAGAGGCGGCAGTAGAAAGCTTCAGGTGATGTCACTGAGGCTCCGCCCATCTATTAGAATGACAGTTCTACCGCCTCCTGTTGGTGTTTCTTTACACGGTGGAGTCCAGTTCAGCTGCAGCCTTGGCCAGCAGTGCCACATAGACCAGTTTGTGTCTGTGTGTGTGTGTATGCGTGTCTGTGTGTGTGTGTGTGTATATATATGTGTGTGTGTGTTTGTGTGTGGGTGTGTGTGTCTGTCTTTGTGTTGGTGTGTGACTGTATGTGTGTATATATGTGTGTGTGTGTCTATGTGTGTGTGTGTGTAAATATGTGTCTGTGTGTGTTGGTATGTGTGTCTGTCCATCTGTGTGTGTGTTATGTGTCTGTGTATATATATATGTGTATGTGAGAGAAAATGCAAGTCTAAGGAAATGTTTTTTTTAATTTTATATCAAAGCTTTTGCTGCATCCGAAGCATTGATGAGCCTATTGATCTGAAGCGAACAGCCAATCCCGTCTGGCCTGATGAGTCTCCTATTGGCCAAAACATTGCCACCAGACTGATCTGATTTGCTGAGCCCTGAGTGTAATAACAGAGCATGCAGAGGCCAGCCGCAGAACCACTAATGGCAGGATAACTGGGAGCCAGATTGGAAGTAGTTCACACACAGACCTGTTATTTAGCCAGTGGTGCAGCCAGGCTGAATACCTGTGACAGAAAGTCCCCATAGTTATTACTGAACTTGCTGACTGGAGGATCAAACAGGTGTGTTTTTACACCTACCTGGAAGATGTAACTCTGCAAGCATCCTTGCTAACTTTAAACAGTTAAACAGCTGTTTCTGTCATCGCTGACATATTTCTACATGCTTCACATACATAAGCTCTGGTTTTATGCCCCTACTTCCAAGCAGTTTTTGACACATTTAAATGTTTATTTTGGGATGTTTTATGCCTGATTGTAAAGTTTTGTGTGGTGTTGTGCAGAAAAAGCCTCTGTCTGCAGTTATAAAGGAGGTGTGTGACGGGTAAGTTCAGGACTTCCTCTTTCTGGTAAATATTCTCCATGTTTTATTATTTGTGCTGATGAGGCTTGTTTCTGTGTGCGCAGCTGGAATCTCCCTGGTCCTGAGAACCATGCCCTGCAGTACGCCGATGGAGTTCAGATGTACATCACTGAGTCGGTCAGTCCTTCTGTCTGCATCGCAGCACATCAGCTCAGAACTGTACACATTTCATGTGGAGACGTTGGAGACAGCTGCTCAATAATGCAACCAAGGCTCAGCGTTTCCGGAAGGATTTTACCGTTCAGGCGTTGCTGTTTAACACACGTTTTAGTTTATAAGCGAGTTGATGATGAGTTTGTGGAACATTTGCGTTCTTCCTAGATGTAATAATTCTCCTTATTTCCTGCATCCAGCAGCAGAGCTCTGATCTGGCTTCCACTTTTCATTGGACTGACATGAATAAACGTATTTCCTCTTAAACAAAGCTTTACGACCTGTGCTGTCCGGGACATCCAGCATTTCACTGCACATCTGCTGTTTTCTCTTTTGTTTACCCATCAATAATAAACAGTTAGTCTTTGCCTCTACAGGAATTTTCTGTACATGCAGGAGTGTTTTGTGGTCCTCTGTCAGGTTGTTCCTAACACCTCTTCTCCTGTGTGTGTGCTGTAGAACCGTCTGGACATTAAGAACGGCTGCATTCTGCGTCTGACCAAGTCCCCGGTGAGTCCACGTCCCATCATCCCACCATTATCACATAGCTTCCATCCTTTGTTTGCATCCTGCAGCAGCGAGCACATAATCTGCAGTGGTGCCTCAGTCCTGCAGGAGCCCCTGCTGCAGCTGCAGAATTTCTGTGCAAGTTTCACCTGAAGCCTCTTTGAAATGAACCCAGATGAATGTAGAGCAAAATGCTGCATCCACGTCGGTGCCGGTGGATTAATAAGCTGCAGTCACGTCACCACAGCTTCCTCCCTGTCTGCACTTTGTTTAGTTATGAAGGTGAAACTATACTTAGAATACTGCAAAGTAAGTTACTGTTGTGCAAAACTAAACAGTATAGGTCATCAGGTAAAAAACTAGTCTGCTGTAGGAATACACGAGGGGTGGAGATTAATAAATTAATCTTGTTAAAAGCTCAGTTTCTTTATTTAAATGGACTTTAGTGAGCAAATGAAGGAAATGACTAAGTCTGAATGTTTTAATCTGTATTTTGATTCGACATGTTTGAAAAAGAAAATCCCTGAAAACAGATGTGGGCGGGGCCTGTTAGGATGTGGGCGGGGCTTGTGGATTAGATGTGGGTGGGACCTGCGGCACAACCACGACTCTTTGACAACCATATTTGCCTTCATGTTAACGCAGAAATGTCTGGTTTTGGTGTGAGGAGCTTTTATTAAAGCGTCTCTAGAAGGTTCTGAAATCCGGCTAAAAGTCACAGTTCTCATCTCTGATGTGTGCAGCGGTGTAAGCATGAATAGAAAGTGTGAGAGGTCGTTTGCAGGGGTCGCGCTGTCCTAAGGAGGATGGGAGCGTTTTTACTGATGGGAACTAACTGTTCTGGTTCTGGTTCTGATGGACCCGGCTGCCGGTCGGGGGAGGGTGGAGACAGCAGATCCCTCTCTGAGCTGACTTTACATGTACAAACCTGCAAAGTCTGAAAACAGCAACTTATTCTGAAAGGAGTAAGAAATGACATCTTCCTGCAACGCTTGAAGCAAAACAGCTGATCTGGGCGACACCAGATTCAGACTGACATGACATTAACGGCCCGTTAATTCTGGGTCCCTCCTCGTCCTTCACCGGGGTCCATGCTGTCTCTTAGATGTTTCAGGACCTTCACATTATTTTGGGACAGATGAATTATACCTCAGGATGAATTACAGCTCACACATCTGCTTGCTTGACATGTCCTCTTTGCTTGTTTGTGGATGCAGGGTCGCTGTGCACTGGACTTGTACAAGGGAATCCAAAGCTCTGATGCAGGCGTTCGCTGTGACTCACTGAAGGAACTTGCCGGTGTTTCCACAGATGTGACCTTTGCTCAGGAGTTCATCAGCCAAGACGGACACCTCCTGCTGGTGAAAATAGTAGAAGACGCGAGCGAGTGAGTGTCCTGTGTGGACGATGCTTAACTGCGCCTCAAACATTACCCTCAGCACCCACACATTTTCTGTAAACAAACTGTGTTTTTTGAATGTGTGTGTCCTTGTCATGCAGGAGTAATGTGATCATGACACACACTCTGACTGCTTTCATGGAGCTGATGGATCATGGGATAGTTTCCTGGGAGAACCTCTCCACCGTCTTCATCAAGAAGGTTCTCTGTCTGTCACCTCCTCACATCTGTCCTGCCAGATGTTCAGCTGCATCTTCTCTCATTCGTCCTGCTTCTCTTCCCAGATCGCCAGCTTCGTCAACGCCAAAGCGGCCGACGCCTCCATTCAGCAGGTTTCGTTGGACATCCTGGAGAGCATGGTGCTGAGCAGCCACAGCCTTTTTCTGCAGGTCAAACAGGAAGTCACCTTGGAAAGGCTCATTGGTCACCTGCAGGTGTAAGCAGCAAAATCTGCCATCATCTCACGAGTTGTTTCTACCGGGTCCACGTCGCAGTGTTCGTGTCGCCAAATGGCTCTTTGCAGACCGCTTCCCTGACTGGATGAGTTACAGCGATTAGGAAAAACAGATTTATATATTAAGTATGTAAAACTCGCCTACCTCCGGTATCTCCGTATGTACCAGGGATCCTGGACTCCAGACCTCCAGAGCTACCATCCTGCAGGTGTGTCTGCAGAGCAACACACCTGCTCGATGAGGGCCTATATTATGCATGGACTTTTATAAACTTATAACCTTCTAATAGTGGTAATTCTACCTTTAAACAAGGTTTGATTTTTCATTCATGTGTTTTGTAGCGTTATTTCTTTAAAAGGTGGGCGTGGCTTAGGCAGAGCAAACACCTGACCCCACTGCTCTAACGCGGCACGGTGAAGACTCCCTCGCCTCTACATAAAACCTTTAGCGCCACTCTAGGTTACGAGGTATGCGGGTAGCCGCTCTGTCTGAGGCGACGTCACAGGTTGGGGAAATGGGCGGAATAAGAGACCTCACAGTAAGAAATGAGTGTCATGGTAAAACTATAGTATGATGCACATAAATGTGCATAGGGCACTGCAAATAAAGCATCAAATAGAAGCTTTAATGAACCATTGATTTGAGTCAGGTGTGTTGCAGCAGGGAAACCCTGCAGGATGTTATGTGGTTCTTCCTGCTGTAAAGGGGATTTGTGCTCTGCTTTTATTTTGAAATGTATGTCATACTGCTCCCATGTTTAACTTCCTGTCCAGCTTTGTTTGAACTGCTGAGTGCAAAGCATTCTGGGAGTGTTTGAATAAACCCAGCAGTGATGGTTTAGCAGCAGAAAGAAACATGGATTTCCTGTCCATTTCTGCTCCTTTTCGTATGTAAACGGGATTGCATCGCTGTTCACACCTCCATCCATCTTCCAGGTCAGTTCATGCTGAGTTCAGAGTTCACTTCCTTGTTCTGATCCCGGTAGGTAACGCACCGTGAAGATGGTGTTTACCAGCATCTAAAAACACCAGAAGAACAACTTCTTCAGGTGCAGTTTCTGCATGGTCTTCTTCCTGTTCCTCCTCTTCATCTCTACTTTGCTGTTTCCACTGGTTGTGTGACAGCTAGACAATGCAATACTGCCCCCAGTGGTTTCCGGTAGTATTGTTGTCTTACAGATAGCAAAGACAAATAGTCCGTCTTCCTGCGTTTCCGTCCTCTGCTCCGGAGGCCACGGTGCACATGGACCCGGTGGAAATTGGTCATTTTTCTGCTTAGCAGCTGTACTCGTCTGCTCTACACATTTTCCCTCCTTTAACTTTCCATTTCAATGTTTCTGTTGATCATGTTGGATGTGATGGAGATGCTTGTTTTCTCTTTATTTGGTTATTTTTCAGGACGAATCAGCAGATACAGACCAAAGCCATGGCCCTCCTCATGGCCTTACTGCAGACAGCAGGAGACTCTGACAGACAGGTGCTCCTTCATCAACCTTCCTCCGCTTTACATGCACATAAGAAGGTTTCTGCTTGTTACAGGACCTTCCTGATCACCTCGCTTCTAAGCTGGAAATCGGCCGAAATATTTCCATTGACTTCCTGCGTCCCGTACATTATGATGAATGTTAGTCAGTGCGTCCACCAGGGGGCAGCATAGAGTTTAGAGTTATTCTGAGTAGAGGTCATGATGATCACTCTCGGAAAGAGACACCAGAAGCAGCGCTATAGATAGAGGTGGTCGGAGATGATGGTAAACGCATCACAGGGGCTTTTTCGAACCCTAACGCCCAACACTGCTCCCTGTGGTCTCCAGTGATACGACACGGTTTGCTCCTTTACATAATTTATCCAAAAATGCGGCATGTAAATGTTCATATCGGGCCTTGAGCGTTGCTGTTCTGGACTCAAATGCATCATAAGTCATGGACCACAGTGGGTCCCCTGCTATCTTTAAACCTGGAATTTCTGGATCCTCTGTGGCTACGCAATCCAAGATCACCTGGTCAATTCCAGCACAGATCAGAATGTCGTGTTCACAGGCGGTCAGAACAGTCGGACGGTTGGAGGCGGGTAGAACAGTCAGGATGGTTGGAGGCGGGTAGAACAGTCGGGATGGTTGGAGGCGGGTAAAACAGTCGGGACGGTTGGAGGCGGGCAAAACAGTCGGGACGGTTGGAGGTGGGTAAAACAGTCGGGACGGTTGGAGGTGGGCAAAACAGTCTGGACGGTTGGAGGCGGGCAGAACAGTCGGGACGGTTGGAGGCAGGCAGAACAGCCGGACGGTTGGAGGCGGGCAGAACAGTCGGGACGGTTGGAGGCGGGTAGAACGGTCGGGACGGTTGGAGGCCATCAGATCAGTCAGGACGGTTGGAGGCAGTTAAAACAATTGGACGGTTGGAGGCAGTTAAAACAGTTGGACGATTGGAGGGGAGTAGAACAGTTGGACGATTGGAGGCGGGTAGAACAGCCGGACGGTTGGAGGCGGGTAGAACAGCCGGACGGTTGGAGGCGGTTAGAACAGTCGGACGATTGGAGGCGGGTAGAACAGTCGGGCGGTTGGAGGCGGGTAGACCATTCGGACGGCAACACCAACGGGAACTTGACTCTAACATGTTGTAGAGACACGTTAGGGACATGGGACTTCCTCTGTCATGTCTCTGACTATCTCAGTTGACAGGCGAGTCTTTATGCCCGTCTCTTTGTTTCCTGCTCCTCTATCATCATACAAAACAGTTCCTTCCTTCATCCCTCCTCCCCCTCCTCTGCTCTGTCTCACTTTGGTACTTATTCTAGCTGTAGCTCCACAAATCCAGCTTTCTTTACAGCAAATGAGCAAGCGTCTGAGTCAGAGAAGTAGAGGCCAAAGTCTGCCACAAAGGCACTGTGCAGCCGGTCTAGAAGTGCCACCTGGTGTTAGAAGTGTGTCTCTGCACTGCTGGTAAACATCTGCACTTATCTTGTTTTCTAGGAAATGTTTGCATTTCTAAATAAGAAGAATCTCCGTCAGTACATTTATAAGGTAATTATCTCCTCACTAAGCCGACAGAAAACACAGCGAGGAAGTCGGGAAACAAATTTTTTTTTCTTTGTAGAACATTATCCACAGTTCTGCTTCGGTCCAAGATGAGATGGCCCACTACCTCTACGTCCTGCAGTCGGTGACCTTGAATCACCTGGAGCCCCGGATGAAGACTCCTCTGGACTGCTACAGCCAAGTGAGCCATGAAACACAGCTTGTCTTTTGCCTTTTGTTTGGTTTAACGCAGCAGCCGCAGGATCATGGTAACCACATGTTCCTTACCATCCAACGGGGAGGAGGCTTCCACTCATGTCCATCTTCCTTGTGTTGCATCAGGAGCAGAGAGAAATGCTTCAGGAGTTAAGGCAGGCGGCGTTTGAGACGGACACAGAGAACAGCCTGAGCCACGACCGACGCCGTTCGCTCTGCGCCAAAGAGTTCAAGAAGCTGGGATTCTCTGTAAGCTTAGCGTTTAACGTGTGTGCTGCTAAATGCCTGAGGAAGAGTTTTAAATGAAGCCTTTTCTCTCAGAACAACAGCAACCCGGGTCAGGACCTGGTCCGAACGCCGCCTGGCCTCTTAGCGCTGGACACAATGCATTACTTTGCCGTGCGGTACCCCGACGCCTACAGCAGGGTGAGCGCCTCCTCTGTTCTCCGATCTGCAGAATGAACCTGTGCTGCAAACCTGTCCTCATTGTAATGTCTTCCAGTTTGTCCTTGAGAACAGCAGCCGAGAGGACAAGCACGAGTGTCCGTTTGCCAGGAGCAGCATCCAGCTCACACTCATCTTGTGTGAGATCCTTCATATCGGAGAGCCGCGTAAGTTCACATCCTCCTTCTCTGGAGCTTCTGCTTTGATCAGGTGTAAAAGCTGGAAATGGTCTTTCCGTCAGCCTCAGAGACCGGATCCAACTACCACCCCATCTTCTTCAGCCAGTACCGGCTGGTGGAGGAGCTGTTCTGCGTTTGCATCCAGCTGCTCAACAAGACCTGGAAGGAGATGCGAGCCACGCAGGAGGACTTTGACAAGGTAGCCGGATACAAAAGTTGTTCAGGTGAGAGTGATGCGTACATGACGTGTTGGACGGGATGGAAACGCATGATAGGGTCAGATCGGTATCAGGCTGACCCACTTTGTGATCCAGGGATAAGCCAGATAAATGTACTGGTGCAGAATCTGTTCATGCTACGTTAGCATGTCGCTAATTTGGATAAATTGTGAGAAACATCTAAAGCACACGAGCAGAGTGTGTGCAACCATGGAAAGATTCCTCCCTTCCTGGAAAAGTCTGTGAGCTGTGATTCAGCATGAAGCTGAGACTTGTTGCCACCGACGCTTCCACAGGAACCAGCACAACCAGTTATGTTCATGTAGAAACACCACTCTGCTGGTGGTGCAAACTCAGCGACCCATGACTTTTGGGGGCAGGCCGGTGTCCTGAGCGCTGGACGGCAGGCCGGCCTTTTGTTTGCTCTCACGGACGATTACCCAGGGGGCTCTGGGGCACAAAGGGGCTTTAGATGGACAAAGAGGAGCAGCAGAAATATTATAACAAGCTCTGCTAGCAGCAGGACAAAGAACAAGAAGCATATGATGACAACGCAGACTTTACATGTAAAATGGAAAGTGTTCACTTACACACACACACATACACATACAATCCAGTCACCTGGATGCATGCTTATGGATACTCAGAGAGACCAGTCACATGCTGCAGGGTTTTAGGGAGACAGCTGCCAGTCATCGCTCTGATTGGTCGGTTCAGCTGGGTGGAGGGTGTGGATGGGGTCACGTGTGTGTGTGTGTGTGTGTTAGCATCAGGGTGTCTGTTTACAAAACAGCTAAAGGCCTGGATCTCTCGCGCCATGTAGGCGATCCCTGCAAGCTGCCAATCTGAAGCTCTGAGGGGGAAAACATGGAGGTGAGCCGACTGACTTTATTCACCGTATTCAGATTTTACCATTGTAACCATTCGGGTTGCGGAAACCTTTGGGGACGGATGGCACAGAGACCTTTGGGGACAGATCATGAAGACCTTTGGGGACGGGTCACAGAGACGGGTTGCGGGAACCTTTGGGGACTGGTCGTGGGAACCGGTCGTGGGAACCATTTGGGACGGGTTGCGGAAACCTTTTGGGATGGGTCACGGAAATCTTTGGGGACGGGTCGCTGAAAGCATCAGGGACGGGTCGAGGGAACCTTTTGGGATGGGTCGCGAGAACCTTTGGAGACGGGTCGCTGAAAACATCGGGGACTGGTCGTGGGAACCTTTTGAGACGGATTGCTGAAAGCATCAGGGACGGGTCGCGGGAACCATTTGGGACAGGTCGTGTTCTGAAGTGTGTGTCGGGAAGGTTTCTGGCTTGTTTCGCTCTGATTCAGGAGAGCATGAAGCTAATCAGCACTCCTTCCTGCAGCTCACACATTCTGCCTCATTAGGACAGCTTCCTGTGTTTCTGTGTGGAGAAAAGTCCAGTTTACTCTCCACAGAGGTCACCAGGTCTTCTGCGAGCACTAGGAGCGTCTGGGAGCCCTCTGGTAGCACTAGGGGCCTCTGGGGGGTCCTCTGGGAGCACTAGGGGCCTCTGGGGTGCCGCTGGGAGCGCTAGGGGCCTCTAGGGGACCTCTGGGAGTGCTGGATTCCAATGTTGGCCCCGCTGGGCCTCGTCCTGGCTGGGCCCTTCCTCTAAATGCCTTGTTGTCCTCTACTCACCTGACTAGTGATGTCTTGTCCACCTTCAGGTCATGCAGGTGGTGAGGGAACAGATCACCAGGACGTTGTCCAGCAAGCCCACGTCTCTGGAGCTCTTCAAGAACAAAGTCAACGCGCTGAACTACAGCGAGATCCTGAAGCTGCGGCAGACAGAACGTCTGCACCAAGAAGAGACGCTCGCTCCACCTGTGGTGTGAGTCCATGCTGGTCCACCACAACCAGTCCGGAGCCTCAACATGTGGAGCGCGTACATGTGAAGCCTCTACATGTGGACTGCGTACATGTGGAGCGCGCACATGTGGAGCCTCTACATATGTTGCGCATACATGTGGAGCACAAACGTGTGAAACAATGTGCTATAGCGAGTTAAAACAGAAGACTTTATAAAAAGTTGCACATTTATATAATAGTCACGCTGACAGAAAGAAAAGTGTAAAATTTCATGCTTGTTTGTATATCAGCCTTATGAGTCTGTGTAGCTGAAGCCTTTTATTGATGCTGTGTGTGTGTGTGTGTGTGTGTGTGTGTGTGTGTGTGTGTGTGTGTGTGTGTGTGTGTGTGTGTGTGTGTG
>JBAMIG010000010.1:26520413-26543649 GCA_037177335.1 Kiunga ballochi
CCTTTTAAGGTTTGAGGGTTTTGAAAGAAAAAAAGAAATTTGCTTTGAAAATGATTGCGTTTGGTTTGACCCTCCAGTTTCCGGAAGAAGGCAAAAAAAAAAAAAAAAAAAAAAAAAAAAAGGCAAAAACTGCATCAGAAGATGGTCATGTAATCAGACCTTACTGCACCGGAAAGATTTCAATGTGGAGAAAACTACAGGTACATATTCAGGTCAGACCCCTGCAGGCTCATTACCAGTCCGAATAAGGTGAAGACCCGGACTTACCGCACCGGTGCGGGGCACGTTTTAGCCCAGGGGTCGGTCCCCAGAAGGTTCTGGTTGCCTGTTGGATCCATTTTATTTGCATCAGGTGCATTATTGCACGAAGTCACCTGCTGGATACCGGCCTGCGAGGACACGTGTTTTATACTGAAGTCAGAGTCTGATGTAGATGCAGTCAGAGACCAAATTCTTAGAAGCGATCTCGCAAAGACACCACGCAATTTATGCGTTAATTGCGACTTTATTTCAACCTCATTCACATAAATACAAAAGAGACTCTAATAGAAATGTTTAGGGGAAGATGATGCAGCAGGTTCTTCACTGACAGCAGCTCGTGTCGCAGGTCTTCCCTTTGCACACGCAACCCGATGCGCATTTGCTGCACCCGGAAGGACAGCACGCGCAGCAGCCTGCAGAGAGGAGAGGTGACAGACTGTGAGGAATTTAAATGTCAGAAATTCCGTTTTCTCCTGCTGAATTCAGTCCTTCACTAAAGCCACTCAGAGCGCCTGCGCAGGAAGGTGACCCGAGAGCATCTGGCGCAAACAGAACTTCCGCTAAACATTGCAGGGAAAACATTCAGGGATACAGGTGAATATTTAATGTGCAACAGAGATTCTTACTCTTCTTGCAGGTGGTACAGGAGCAGTTCGTGCACGTGCAGGATCCCCCGCAATTGCAGGCTCCAGCTAAAAGCAAACAGGTCTGATTAAGCGCGCGTGAAAACAAGAAACGCGTTTTCACGCAGAATCAGGAGAAACTTACTCTTTGCACATTCGCATCGGTCCATTTCCCCAGAGGAGGTCTTGTCTGTTGTTAGAGAGAAGCTCACGTGAGTCTAATGGGAAGGCGAGTGACGGATGTCAGCGAGGAGCTGCTTTTATAGCGACCTGGGGACAACAGAACCGGGTGCAAAATGTGCATGTCACGCAGCGCTGAATGAGATTTGTGCACACGGTGGTTGACCTGCAGCGGCAGACACTTTGTCTGATAATTACATAAAACCACAGAGATGTTTCACATAAAGAGCTGTGACATAAATGTTACAGATGTCATGTGACTCAAAATTTCATTAATGTTCACAAAAATGTAGAAAACTCACAGTTTGTCAAACAAACATGAAAAGATTAGAATAAAATATATTTACCAGCAGAAGAGATGGAAACGACACATTTTAATCACCTGCTGAGCGTTTTATACACAATATTTAATGTCCACACACATATCATGAGCTCAGCTAAATGTGTGCGCGCGCGTGTGTGAAGAACAGCAAGTTCTCATTTTATCATAATTGGTTTGTTTGTTTATCTGAATAAAAAAATCATATTTAAATAATAAATAAATAAAACATTTCTGTTTTTGTGCACACGGTATCATGACGTCACCGTCTGCAGTCCTCACGCCTCGCTGCACGCGGCCACTTCAGGACTCGGCGCTTGTGAGCAAACAGGCTATTGTAATATGCTGGCTTCATGTGCCGTGTGCGGAGTGAAAAACCATCACAAGCGGGTCGAGCGCAAAGAGCATTTTCCAGATGAGAAACTTTAAAACAGGTTTTAATGCCAATATTATCAAAAACATATCAGGAATAAACAGGATTTATTTTGGTAATAAATGCTACTAAAGTTAGTTCTTTATCATTTTGCTGAGCCATGTTAGTTTTTTGGCCCTGTGATGGGACCTGAAGGCAGTATTGTCCTCTTCTGCACGCGCTACCTTCCTGATCCACCTAACCGAGTTGAAAAAGGTCTGATGACCCCATGTAGGGTGTGATTGCTGTACAGTGAAAACATGAAAAATGATGTTTGTCTTAAAACAAACAAACAAAAAAGCAGCCTTCCTAAAAACAGCAAACCTCTTACAAAGTTTTCTGCTGTGTCTGGAAATTATTTTTGTTTCTTTCTGTTTTCCTTTTTTTAAACACAAAGTGAGCAGAAAACACAGACAGGGTCTCTTTATTATTCTGTGGTTCTGATCATCGCAGTATGTTTTAATTTTGTAGAGCACTTTGTTGACCTTCATCAAAGTAAAGGAAATATGTTTGCCATAAATGTAATTTTTTAATGTGAAATTAATTAAATTAAAATGGGTATTTTCCATTTCAGGGTTTTCAGAGTTAAAACGTGTTTTAAACACAAGAATGTGCTGAAATGATCTGATGTGTTTGCATCTGCTGGTCAGACAGAGCAGGAAAGCAACAGCAAGTTTGGCAGATTATTGTGACCCGTTTTAGCATTTTGCAACTGTTGCAGTTAGCATTAATAGCTTTCAATCAACTTTTGTGTGTGAATGTCTAGGACGTTTCTTACTGTGTGAATGCTTGGGATGTTCCTTCCTGTGTTCACGCGTGGGGAAGCATTCAGACAGAGGAAAGTCTGGAAGCTGCTTAATCAAAGTTTTTCCGTCTGCAGAACTAAAACAGACTGCTTGATGAAGATCAACATGTATGAAACAAAGTGTTTACCTTAAATCATCACCTGAAAAAGCTGATTTTCACCATCTTCTGGATTTGGGCTCCTTTTGTTCAGCTTTGACTCTTAACCTTTTAACACATTTTGAGCTTCAAGCAGCAAATAAAATTATAAAAATGAAGGTTTTTGTTTTATAAAGCTCAACAGTCCTGTTTGCTTCAACCTGCACTTATTTTTACTCCATGTAGATCTGATTATGCTCCAACATCACTTTGTTTTTAACTCATTTCAGCTAATCTTTTTATTCATATTAAACATTTTATTTCAAACTTTAAATTTTTGATAACAGCTTTAAACACCAGCTTGGATTTTTACCCTTCAGATAGTGATCATTAAGCTTTCAGCACCAGTTTTATAATTTCAGCATGTTGTGCAACAGCAAATAGTGCGGTCAATGTTGCACAGCAAGCGTGTTGGAGCTCTTTAAATTAACAGGAATAAAAAGGTTTCTTCTGCTTTGAGCAAATTTAGGGATTGTTTAATGTGAAAATGTGCAAAGAAAAAATCTCTGCAGCTTCATGTTCAGGTTCCATCATGGTGGGTGGAGCTCTGCTCAGGTAGCGGCAGCTGGAATACGGTCCCGGCTGTACTGGTCCCTGTCTGCAGAAGGTAGGACAATGCACCTGAGCGGCACGCTGAAATCTCCAGGACGTTGCAGATAAACCACGTTTTTCTCCTTGGGGTCAGAATAAATCTGCAGACTTGTTGCAACAGCTGAAGAGAAATTGTTGGAGCGATCAAAGACATGGTTTGCTTCATGAAGTCAGGATGGAGGAAAGACGAGCAGGAAACGCTTTAATGACTTCAGCAGAAACGTTTCCAGGCTAAGTAAGACAGGAGGTAAATGTGTCAGCTGCCACTGCTCGGTGTGTTTTCATGCAGGCTCTGCAGGGCCAGGTCCGTCCACTTCATCTCCTGTTCCTTCACCGACTCCGTGGAGCCGCCGTTGTCCTGCTCAGCTTCTGGCAGCTCGCTCTGCAACAGAACAGTACATTGAATGCAACCTGCAGCAGTGTAATACAACCACACACCTTTGACAAAAACTACATTTACGTGCAACATGTTTACTTGTGCATATAACTCACCCAACGTCACCTAAACGCATCATCTGCATCACTCATGTCACCTCTATAAAGTAACCAAGATAGCTAAAGTTTGGCAAACCTGGAGTTGTGTGTTAGAAAGTGCAAACAGGAAAAATGAATTGATGTGTCCTGCTTGCTTCTATACATTCACACCATCAGCAGCACCATCGTCTCCATGCTCACTCCAGCAGGGCTCGCTTCCTGCAGCGTTTATATCTGTAAAGGTGCTGTCTGGCAGAGCAGCTGGTCTTTGTGTGCAGGTAACATGTTTACACAGCATGTCTTCATCAGGAGAAGGAACACTCCTGCATCTGTTTCCCATCAGGATGGCAGCCCCAGCAGGCCTCTGTAGTCTTCTTTCCCAGCAGCCATACCAGTAACAGCTCTGCTGGTAGTTTTAACTAAAGGTGTGTTAGTGGGAAGCCACACATACTCTCTGATCAGCTGGAACAATGATCAGGCCACGATGATGAGTCAGATCATCAGCAAATAAAGAATTACTACCCGTACCATCAGCATTTCTACTCTGCAGCAAAAACATAAAGAGGTTTCTGGTGGCTGCTGGGTATACTGGAAACCAGTACAGCGGTGCACATGCAGCCTGCCAGAGCACAGCTTCCCTGCTGGGACTCGCGTACCAAAGGAACAGTGATATCTTCATAGGGCAGTCTGTCCTCCCTCCAGGCATCATCTGTGAGATCCAGGACTCTCCCATCACGCTGGATTTCACTGTCCATCCTCACAGGCCAACCGCTCGCGCGCTGAAGGGAAAAACACCAAAACCGGTTTAAGGTCGCGCGCTAACCGAGCAAATGTCCCAACGAACCCCCAGAAAGCAGGAGATACACACCAAGATGATGACTGACACAATCCGACTGCAAGTTTGCCTCCGCCGTTAGCACACGCAATGTCGCTTAGTGATGACGTTAGCGGCGACGCCTTCATGTATAGTGGGAAAGTACGGTTTTCTTCTAGTCTAGTTTAATATAAAAATGAAAACAAAGCCCTATAAATCATCTTTTGATTCCCGCCCATCCCCAGTAGTCCTTTAATACCCCAAACCCTACCTGCTTTAGTTACCATCTCTTTCATTTTCCGTCTCTCCACATGATACTTCACACACTCCATTAAAAGATGCTCCACTGTCTCACTCACATTACACACTTCACACTTATCTGTCAAACTTTTGTTAACCTTAAAAAGAGTGGAATTTAATCCAATGTGACCAAACCTAAGCCTGATAAAAACAGTATTGTCTCTTCTGCTAAGATTTGTTCTGGATTTTATAAAAGTGTCTCCCTTTAAAATCACTATCCCAAATCTTCTGCCAAGTAGCCTACCCAAAATATTACAACGAACCAAAGACTTCACTTCAAAACGTGCAAACCTGACAGTAATGAAATCATTGCAGTTTAGAGGTTGTTTTGCCAGCTTATCAGCTACTTCATTCCCTTCTACCCCTACATGGGCTGGGATCCAGCAAAACTCTACTTGTATTCCTAATTGTTGTAAATTTAGTAGTAACAAATATATCTCATATAATAAATCTTCACGAGCGGTCATTCCTGACTGAAGACTTTGCAAAGCTGCTGCAGAATCAGAGCATACCACAACCCGCAACGGTTTGACTTCTTCAACCCACTGTAAGCTTACTATAATGACCACCAATTCTGCAGTATATACAGATAAGTTACCAGTAAGTCGTTTTACTATACATTTGTCAAATTCCGGAATATAAACTCCAATACCAACCCGACCATTACTCTGTTCTTTTGAACCATCAGTAAAAACTGGAATACTATAAAAGCATTTACTACTCACATATTTTTCCGTAAGATACCCAATATTGAACTTTTCTTTCTCCCAATCCTTCTTTATTTGCAGTAACTCTAGATTGACACTCGGCAAAGGGAAGAGCCATGGGGAAATGCTGCTGTGAACCATAGATGAACAAATACTGATAGAAACCAGCCCACTTTTTTCAATTAAACTTCCAATTGTCCAACCAAATCCCCTTCCCAGGCCTTTACCATATTCCCAACAATCTTGTAATATACTTGCAGCCAAATTATTATCATCTTTAATTTGAATCCTGATTCAATATGTTAGAGCAAGTTTCCTTCACCTTAGAAACAACGGCAATTCCCCAAAGTACAGTTTTCCTTAGGCCATGCTTCCTTTGACCCGCTTGGAAACTTGATTTTCTTTTTTTCTTCTAAGGAATTTCTAAAAACAGTCCACAACAAATCCCTGTAGTGGGAAAACCAGGATATTCAGTATTTAGCATAAAATAAAGTATTGATCCAAATATCTCTTTACATATTAGCAATAAATTATATTATCCTCCGATCTGGTAAAGTCTCTTCTCCAGTCTCAGAAATGAAGAAACCGGTACTTTTCCCAGCATTACAGTTAATCTTATAAGAGGTTACATTTGAAATAAACGGAGGTATTTCAGGTGGATGTACTCAGAACTCACTTTTAATGAGCTCAGTGATGTAAAAACCCAAAGGAAGGCTGAGGATGTCTCATGAACAAAAGGAGCAAAGACAAAGCTTTGCATTGATGTTTGGTGTATTATTCCAGAGAAAGTAGACCAGTGTAGCCAATTCTTTCCAGTAGCATGGGTTGGTGCTTTCTGAGCTGCAATGAAAAAGAAGCTGATATATAATATTTCCAGGCAGGAAGCCCTGATGAGACCAGCTTGTTCCTAATGTCTCTTAGTGAGGATTTCACTCATCATTACCTGTCAGATCCCTCTCTGTGATGGGCTCCGGCTACCTGGAGATGGATAAAGCGGTGCAGATAACAGAGGTTTCTAACACTTTTATTGCACTATGAGGAGCAGCAGGAAAACCCTGGAAATCCACTTTCCTTCTGCATGATTAATCAGCGGTTGCAGGAGCAGAGTTTGCAGTAATTCAAACTCTGCAGAAACTCTGCAGGGCCTTCGACCTGCTTCTTATCCCCGGAGAGCTTATCAGCCCAAGTCCCAGAATTGCAGCCACAGTGGGGGCATCCCGGTCCCCAGTGCCTGTACGGGACATTGGAGTGGGTGGCTGAGTCCTCCTGGGCGATGCATTTGCCTGGGGGGAGTGAATGGCGGTCAGGCTCATGGACCTGGGACCTTGGTGTCCAATGGGGGAAAGGGGAACCCACTTACCTGGAATTCCTGAATGCGCCGCTATGTGGCAGCAAACAGTCGTAGCTCTGTGTTAATCGTTGTCATGTTTCAAGATTTTTTAAATAGAAGTGTCTTTTCAAAGACATCAGCTTCAGTTTGGGTTGTTCAAGAATGCTTTTCACGCTGATGAAAGTTGTGCTGAATAGGAGTCTCTCTGCATGTCTTTTTTCTGCTTTTTCACGACTTATTAGATTCTCCAAGGCAACAAGACTTGTTTACCACCAGGATCTAATAATCCTCTCCAAATGAGAGATTATCAGTGGAATAACACTTCAAATCACAACAGAGGTAAAAAGAAAGAAGAGGATGCAGGACAGTAGTGATGAGAGAAAAATTATGGAGGTTTAAACTGTTTCTTCCAGCTGGTGTGATGGGTAACGTGAGATCACTAGCTAACTAAACTGATGCTAACCAGGTGTCAGAAAGAATCCAGAGTGCAATTTTATGTACTTCACTGAGACATGGCTGCATGAATACATCCCAGACTGTAATGCGTCTGAACACGGCTTCCAGACGCAGACCAGAGTGCAGACCACAATAAACACCTGAGTGGAAAATAATGGGAGGTGGAGTTGCAGTGATGTTTAACCAGTGTTGGTGTCATCCTGGACAGCTGCAAGTGTTTATAGATGCTCTGTGTGATTATTAGAGCTGGAAATGGTTTGTTATGGCAGCAGCAGATGATTATAGATGCTCTGTGTGATCATTGGAGCGTGAAACTGTATGCTGAAGCAGCAGCAGGTGTTTACAGATGTGATAATTAGAGATAGAAATAGTTTGTTACATTAGCAGCAGGTGTTTATAGATGTTCTGTGTGATTATTAGAGCTAGAACTGGTTTGTTACAGCAGCAGCTGCTGTTGATAGATATGATTATCAGAGCTGGAAATGGTTTGTCACAGCACCAGCAGGTGTTTATAGATCCTCTTTTTTTTTAGTAGAGCTAGAAATGGTTTGTTACAGCCCCAGCAGGTGGTTATTGATGCTCTGTGTGAATATTAGAGCTGGGACTGGTTTGTTAAAGCAACGTGTGTTTATAGACGCTCCATGTGATTTTTAGAGCTGGAAATGGTTTGTTACAGCACCAGCAGTTGTTTATAATTGTTCTGTGTGATTATTAGAGCTGGAAATGGTTTGTTAGAGCAGCATGTGTTAATAGATGCTCCATGTGATTTTAGGAATTGGAAATGGTTTCTTACAGCAGCTTGTGTTTATAGATGCTCCATGTGATTTTTAGAGCTGGAAATGGTTTGTTACTGCAGCAGCAGGTGTTTGTAGATGCTCTATGTGATTATTAGAGCCAGAACTAGTTTGTTACAGCAGCAGCAGCTGTTCATGGATGTGATTATTAGTATTGGAAATGGTTTGTTATAGCAGCAGCAGGTGTGTATAGATGCTCCGTGTGATTATTAGAACTGGAAATGGTTTATTACAATCGCATGTGGTTATAGATGTTTCATGTGATTTTTGGATTTAGAAATGGTTAGCTACAACAGCTTGTGTTTATAAATGTACTTATTAGAGCTGGAAATGCTTTGTTACAGCCGCAGCAGGTAAATATAGATGCTCTGTGTAATTATTAGAACTGAATATGGTTGGTTACAGCAGCAGCAGGTGTTTATAGATGTGATTATTAGAGCTGGAAATGGTTTGTTACAGCACTAGCAGGTGTTTATACATGCTCTGTGTGATTATTAGAGCTGGAAATGGTTTGTTAAAGCAGCAGCAGGTGTTTATAGATCCTCTTTTTTTATTAGAGCTAGAAATGAGTTGTTACAGCACCAGCAGGTGTTTACAGATGCTCTGTGAGTTTTAGAGCTAGAAATGGTTTGTTACAGCCCCAGCAGGTGGTTATTGATGCTCTGTGTGATTATTAGAGCTGGGACTGGTTTGTTAAAGCAACATGTGTTTATAGATGCTCCATGTGATTTTTAGAGCTGGAAATGGTTTGTTACAGCAGCTTGTGTTTATAGATGTGATTATTGGAGCTGGAACTGGTTTGTTACAGCAGCAGAAATTGTTTATAGATGGGATTATTAGAGCTGGAAATGGTTTGTTACAGCACCAGCAGGCGTTTATAGATGCTCTGTGTATTTATTAGAGCTGGAAATGTTTTGTTAAAGCAGCAGGTGATTATAGATGTTCTGTGTTATTTTTTTATTTATTTAATTTTTTAACCTTTTTTTTTTTTAGATGCTCTGTGTTATTGTTAGAGCTGGAAATGGTTTGTTACAGCACCAGCAGGCGTTTATAGATGCTCTGTGTATTTATTAGAGCTGGAAATGTTTTGTTAAAGCAGCAGGTGATTATAGATGTTCTGTGTTATTTTTTATTTATTTAATTTTTTAACCTTTTTTTTTTTTTTTAGATACTCTGTGTTACTGTTAGAGCTGGAAATGGTTTGTTACAGCAGCGGCAGGTCTTTAGTTTTTCTTTATTTCTATTTAATCTTAATCGCTTTCTTTTTTCACTCTGCAACATGTAGATGCTGATAATAAATCTTTTTTTCTGTCCAGGAACTGTAGGACCTAATGTTTTGCCCTCGTTGCGGTTTCCTGGAAACTTAAAATCTCCCCATAAGAAGTTACACATTTTTGATAAAAAACAAACACCAAAATAAAACAGTTCAATAATATGATCTTTGTGTCACATCCGTTTCCATGCTGGACACGCAGAAATTCATTGGTGAAACTAAAGAAAAGGAGTTTTTCCTCTGACTCAAGCGGTTTAATCCTCCCTCCGCCTCCGCCTCCTCTCACAGCTGATGATGAGCAACCTTTTAGCTGGCACCGCTACGGAACTTAGCTAGCAGCTAGCCTGGTAGCAGCGTCATTACAAAGTGTTAGCAGAGAATCTGCCGCTTTATTGCTCTGCCTAAATCTGTCGTTGATAATATACAAACTGCGTAAACGAACCCCTATACCTTACCGAACCGTGTGTGTTGTTCTTTCTCACTTATTTTTTCTGCTAGGAGAAACAGAGGTGTGTTCAGCTAGGCTAACGGCTAGCATGCTAGCTATAGCACAACGTTAATTGCCCAGTTAGCTCTCTGACTTGTCTTGTACTTTGGTGTGGATTAATTGCAGTTTAATGTTGTTGCTGTTCAAGTAGAAGCTCCGTAAGTACATCTTCTTCTTATAATGGTGTTTATGTTAGGATGAGAAATGCGAATGTGAAAATGTTGTCCGTAGTTTGATAACGTTATAATGCTTAGTTTGTTGGTGGCTAGCTTGCTAGTTAGCTAACTAAAAGCTCTTATTTATCAACAGTATGTCATAACTGATCACTTTGGTTAATTTATTGTATGTATATGCCGAGTTTACTCTAATAATACCATTTAATATTAACAGGAAAATAATTTCCTAGTGAAGGTATTCGTTTATACTGTATAAATAAAAAGAAGAATGAAACTAGATGTGAAAACAAACTGCCGGAACTAAATGACATCTAAATAAAAAAGTAAAATACTGTAAGAAATAAGTACAGAACAAGAGTTTTAGAGTTTTAACAACATTTTAAATTTTTGCAGCATCATTGTAAAAGCAGTATGTGGGATTTCACAGGGATAATAAAAAGATATAATAATAAAATATAAACTTCAAACTGTATTTATTTATGAAGCGCTTTTCATGCTTTTAGCAACACAAAGTGCTTTACACAATAAAATCAATTATAAAGACAAACAAATTATGGACAGCACCGACAACCCCACGTCCATCCACCCTCACCCCCATCCCCACCTGTCTCTAAAACCTAAATAAATGTGACTAAAATGAGAAAATAAATAAAAATCAGGTAAAAACATCTGGCTCTGCACTGCTTACGATCAGCAAAACATTAGTTTTACAAATAGAAAATAACAGGAAAAAGTAGTTTTGCTTCAGTCGTCTGAACAAACCAAAAGATTTTAGGGGAAATAGATTTAATCCTAAATGTGTTTTAAAATGAATATTTGCAAATTGCTGTTGTTTATGCAGAACATAGCGTTTATGACGCTTCCTGTCCTAAATGCAGGAGGTCTGACAGGAAACTGGTGAAGTGGGATCAACTTGAAGGGATTTGATCAAACTGAAACTTTAACTAATCCCACCAGTCCCAGTCTAAACATGCTTTCCACTGGATGTAATGGGAAAGGTGTGCTGTGGAGCTGCAGGTGATGCAGGTCATGTGAGTCTGTGTTGATTGTGTTTGTGTTGCAGCGAAGCGAGCCTCTGCCTGGTGGATGTTACCTGTTGCATCACCTGGTCGCTGCTTCATCACACATTCCCAAACCAACCTCCTCTTTGGCAGCAGGATGCTCCTATGTGATGACCCCACTCAGTCCACAGGGACAAGACTCCCCCTAAACCAGGCTCTCCGAATGATATGATCGTAGCTGCCTGGATCACTTTCTGCGCCTGCAGGAGCCTTGCACAGGTTCTGCTCCTCCTGTCCTCCTCCTGCTCCCTCCCTCCATTCTGGGACAGCGTGGTGGTCTCCGCCTCTGAAACCATGGGCAACAGCTGCGTTTGCCGGGAGGACAGCGACTTGGAGGACCACCGCGGCTCGTCGAGGGCTCGTCGGGGACAAGCTCGGCGAGTGGATCACAGCACGGCTGTTAGCGTTGATCCCGGAGAGGCCCGGAGTAGTCGACCCAGAGACCCGGTCCGGCCGCCGCGCAGAGGACGAGGGCCTCATGAGCCGAGACGGAAGAAGCAGAATGTGGATGGTCTGGTGCTGGACACGCTGGCTGTCATCAGGACGCTTGTAGACAAGTAAGTCCAGAAGAAGAAGCTCCGCAGACCCCGGTAATGTTTGTCTGAGCGTGTGGGTCGTTTGTACCACAGATTTACAGCCAGAAGGTTGCTGGTTCGAGTCCTGCCTCTGTGCAGTTAGCATGTAGCATTCTGCGTCCTTCAGCAAGCACAACCTCAGAACTGGAAGCCTTTGTCCTAATGTGTCCCAATATGTCCTAATGTGTCACTGTCACTCTTCTTTGTCTTTCAGCGACCAGGAGCCCCCCTATTCCATGATCACTCTGCATGAGATGGCAGAGACAGGTAAGGGAAAGGAAACAGGTAAATCATGTGTGTATGTGTGTGACACACCTCTAATACCAGGCACACCTTTACATAAACATAAAGGCAGGAGGCCGCCTCCGACTGATGAGCTGCATGATTCATGAGCCACTGGTTTACACTGGGATGGTGTTGGGGAGACTGGTGCAGGAAATGCTGCAGTCATGTTGCATAAGCTGCTTCCTCACAAACACCTAGCATCACGCATCAGGCGTTACGCTTCATTTAAACATGAACCGTCTCTGCAGAGGCTTATTAAGAGGCTCTGGGTCAGTACCGGGGCACCTGTACACGCCCGGATCAGGAAGTTGTGCAGATGGCTTTAAACTGCCCACATCTGTCATGTTTCTGCACATGCTGCAGTGCATTCTGTGAAAGCAGGCGGCTCACTGCATCCTCCATGACGTGCAGAAATGGTCCGGATGAGACGAGCTCATAGATCGTATCGGCTCATTTGCAGCTGATCACAGAGACTCACAGGATTTTTGATGAGGTATGAGAGCTTGTCTGCGTGTTCATCAGCTTCATTTTGTCCTTTAGATGATGGGTGGTTGGAGGTCGTCCAGTCTTTGATACGAGTCATCCCATTGGACGATCCACTCGGCCCTGCTGTCATCACCTTGTTACTGGATGAATGTCCTCTTCCTACCAAGGTCTGGACCTGAACACCCCCCCCCACACACACACACACACACACACACACAGGGCTTATAGTGTGACGCTCATGTCGCCCCCTCTCAGTAACTCTACACTGGGTGTGTTTTGCAGGACGCTCTCCAGAAGCTCTCTGACATGCTCAATCTGAGTGCGGCTGTCGCCCGGCAGGATGCCGTGAACCCGGCTAAACACAGAAACACCACAGCTGTGCTGGGATGTCTGGCGGAGAAGCTGGCTGGTACGGCCTACCACACACCTTTACCTGCCGCTATGCACATAAACTAAACTTCAACACATAATGAAGTGAGGAAAAGCTCCCACATTGTTCCTGTCTCTGGTATTTATATGTAGGACCAGCCAGTATCGGGTTACTGAGTCCTGGGACACTGGATTACCTCCTGGAGAGCCTGGTGAGTAAGCCTTCATTCTGGGTTGTGGAATGTAATGCGTGCATAACGTGGTTGGATGTGTGAGTCTTCATGCTTTGTGTGTCACGTGCACGGTTTCCTGACGCGCCCCCATAAGATGCTAAAAACACGTTTATCCTGATGCGGTCAGATTATTTTCTGTCAACGAAAAACTGTTTCTGTGTTTCTGCTTCCTCCAGAGCTCAGAGGCCCACCCGACCGTCATGCTGTTTGCTCTCATTGCTCTGGAGAAGTTCTCCCAGACCAGTAAGCTCCGTCTGATCCAACTGCTGAATCATTATCGTTTGTGTGTGGCTCATGGACGCTCCGCCTGGCCGCGGTTTGGGCTTAGCATGGTCATACCGTGTTTACTTACAGTGTGACGGCACATGCATGGCCCGTGTGACGTGACCTGTATGACGTGATTCGTATGGCATGACCTGTGTGGCGTGACCTATGTGATGTGACTCGTGTGCATGACCCGTGTGGCGTGACCCGTATGGCGTCCCGATTGGTTCTGCTTTCTGACTCGGTTTCTCGTCTTCCTGCTCACCCCGTCAGGTGAGAACAAACTGACCGTGTCCGAGTCTTCTATCAGCACTCGCCTCTCTGTGCTGGAGTCGTGGGCGGACCACCCTGATTACCTGAGGAGGCAGGTGGGCTTTTGTTCGCAGTGGAGCCTCGACAACCTCTGTGAGTTAATCCTGCTTGTAAACACGTAACTTTATGATGCGGTTCAGGAGTTTTCTTCTATCTCGCTGCTGATCTTTCTCTGCTTTGCAGTCCTGAAGGACGGTCGGCAGTTTACGTACGAGAAAGTGAATCTGTCCAATATCAACGCCATGCTGAACAGCAACGACGTCAGCGAATACCTCAAGATCTCTCCGAGCGGGCTGGAGGTCAGTGTGGCCGGTTGTGCAGGACGAGTCCAGCCTGGCAGGCCTAAACGCTTTCTTTTGCATCTCCAGGCTCGCTGTGACGCCTCCTCTTTTGAGAGCGTCCGCTGTACGTTCTGCGTGGATTCGGGCGTTTGGTACTACGAGGTGACCATCATCACATCAGGGGTGATGCAGATCGGATGGGCCACTAAGGACAGCAAGTTCCTGAACCATGTATTTCTCCGTGTTTCCACCGTCATGTATCTCCAGCTGCTGCGCAGATGCTGGTGGACGTTCACGAGGTGTTTTCTGTCTTCCAGGAGGGTTATGGGATCGGAGATGACGAATACTCGTGTGCGTATGATGGCTGCAGGCAGCTCATCTGGTACAATGCTCGCAGTAAACCTCATTCTCACCCCTGCTGGAAAGAGGGTATGCTCACCTCCACCAGGCTGTCCCACACTGGGGAAACTGGTACGTGCAGATGCTTGACTCTTCTTTGTGTGTGCGTGCACGTCCTCTTCAGGAGATGCCATCGGCTTCCTGTTGGACCTGAGCAAAAAGCAGATGATCTTTTATCTGAACGGACATCCGCTGCCGCCAGAGAAGCAAGTCTTCTCATCAGCCACGTAGGTCCCATGTGACTTCATGTCACTGGTTAAACCCACTGCGATGCTTTGACCCGCTCTCCTTCATCCTCTTCCTGTGTCCTCCTCAGCTCGGGTTTCTTTGCGGCCGCCAGCTTTATGTCGTACCAGCAGTGCGAGTTTAACTTTGGGGCCAAGCCTTTCCGTCACCCGCCTTCTGTCAAGTTCAGCACCTTTAACGACTTCGCCTCGCTGCTTCCCAGTGAGAAGATCATCCTACCGAGGTAGGGAGTAGTATGTAGAGCGCAGCTTGTTTACATATCTAATGTGCTACAGTTAGCACACGTAAATGTTGGCAGTGTTTAGCCGTGTGGTAGCTCCAAGATAATGGTTTTGACTAAAGAATATGTGACTTCTCGGCGTTACCGGTAAATGCTTCTCTGGGCACGACGTGTCTTGCGTCCTTGCTGGGAGGGGTTTTTCCAGGTCTCCAACCGTTGAGATGCTAACCGTGTACCAGGATTACACGGCTGTAAGGCGCTCTGCCATCAGTTCAGTAAATGTTAGCTTGTCAGAGCCAACCCTGCAGGGTTTCTGCAAAGCTTTATGTTTCTGGAATATTCCTGAAAACTGTTTGTTTTCTAGACACCGGCGTCTGGCCTTACTGAAGCAGGTCAGCATCCGGGACAACTGCTGCACGCTGTGTTGTGACGTCATGGCTGACACGGAACTGCGGCCTTGTGGTCATGGGTACGTAGGATTTCCTGCTTGGATTAATGGTCTTGGCTCCGAGTTCTCTCGGTGGATGATGATGATGAGGTTGTCTCTCTTTCTCCAGTGGTTTGTGTATGGAGTGTGCCTTACAGTTAGAGACGTGCCCGCTGTGCCGCCAGGACATTCAGACACGCATCAGACTCATTGCACACGTCTCCTGACACACTTTCTGCACTTCCTCCCACACTGAACCACATGCAAGGCCTCCTCCTCTGATCCCCTGTCACCCGGCGGGGCTGTGGGGAAGCTTCCATGGTGAGTTAATGAAGACAGAACGGTCCCTTCTGGTCGGAGGAGGCAGTGATGGACGGCTAGAAAGAATAAAGGAGATGAGAGGAGGAACCACAGCTGGATCTCCTTTCATACCTAAATCTCTTCTTTTGTTCCTTTCCCAAAACTCCCTGCAGAAGCTGCATCCCGCATCAGAAACTCTTCTATCGGTGCATTTTGCAGGTCTGTAAACGTGGAGCTAAGCAGGCCGGCTCCATTCAGAAGCAGCTTCTGCTCCAAATCCTTTCAGCTCTGAGGAAGCAGAGCACGTATCTGCAGCGCTAAAGTGTGTGTGTGTGTGTGTGCGTGCGTGCGCGTGTGCTCGGGGTGGTTAAAGGAACTAAATCGGGTTAGAGGTTCAGAGTCCATCAGCGGGTTTTGTTGCACGAGCAGTGGACGTGCATCAGAAGCCATTTCCCTCTGGGGGATCCTGTCTATTTCCCCACTTCCTGTCATGTTTTAAACAGCAGAGATTCATGTGAACTGACCTTTGACCCCAGATGAACATATTGTATTGCTGAACTTCCATCAGATCTTCAGTGTTTTGCCTCCTGAAGCCGTGTGATGGGCTCTGGTGACATGCGCATGCGTGTAACAGCCATTTCCGTCTTTGTCTCGTATGAGAGACAACATGAATGTGTGTGAATATGTAACATGAATGTGTGTGAATATGTACTTTGCTTTAAGCAAACGTGGACGCTTTGTCCTGTTTCACTCGCAGGAACAAGCCGCAGGATTTAGCATCAGTGAAACGGCATCATGTGGGCTTCGGTAGAAAACGGGCACGTAAAACAACCTTTCAGAGGTTTAGGAATCATAAGTCTACATGTCTGATTATTGCATCTGTCCCTGGACTGGGTCAGACTGGGAAAAACCTCCTTGTTTTCTCCTTTCTGATTCCTCTGTTCTTCCTTCTGCAGCTTTACGTCTGTTCCTCGTCTTCTGTTTGCTCTTTCCTTGATGCCTCTCTGGGTTTTCTGAGCTGTATTTGGAAAACGGGTGACAAAACAATGTGTGACACAGAAAGAGGTTTTATCTGTAATTTAAACTCACTGGCATTTCAAATCCCACCCCTGTAAAACAAACATCATGGATTAGTTAACCACCCAGATTACACTGGAAAATGGCATCTGTCATAATACATAGAGGCTCCACATTGGTTTCTTTGTATTTTCTGAACATGCAGGTGAGGCACGAGTGATGTCTGTCTGAGATGAAGTCAGGATTAGAAAGAATTAAGTTGTATTTAAAACATCTTCTATAAAGAAAATATGCCCCGGAGTTCCCAAAGATGTGATTTATTGAGAATGTTGTTTCCTGTTGTCGTATTTGTAATAAATGTTTAATGTGCTTCTCTGTGGGAATTTCTGGTACAGATTTAAATTCTTTGCGCATAATTTTAATCACTGAAATGATCAAAACTAGTTTTATTAGAACCTTGTATTTATCTATATTGATAATCCAAGTTCACTTGTAATGTTATAAATGTTGAACGCAGACTTGGTGTCTGGGGTTAGCAGGTAGGAACCAATGAACGAAGGTTGTGTGTTCCTAGCCGGACTGGACGTTAGTGTGCAGCTAGCGCCGTTTCCTTGGCAACCAAACTCCGTTCACTGCTAACCGTTAACTATTTTAAAAAGTGGACATTGAAGAGCAAGGTAAGTTGTTAAAGTCGACCGATTCTCCTAATAAAACAAAATAAATGTATCGATTAGAGGTTGACGGTTCCCTTTGGCGCCAAACGTTTAGCTAGCGTTAGCAAAGCTTTGATTAGCAGCGATGGTATGGATTTATCTGAAAATGTGGGATTTGTAAGTTTATAAGGTACTAGAGCCATCGCTTCCTTCGTTCGTTCAACAGGTGTTCAAAGCTGCGCAGAAAACATGGTAGAAATGACCGATGTGAGCGAAGAAATCCTAATTTCCAGGTGAGTCGGTCATTCCTGCTGTTTTGTGTGAATCCAGGTAGAAGCTGCATTGCTTCTGATAAAAACATTCACAACTTAAAGGTTTTATCCATATTGCCCTATATAGTTGACCATAAACTTTATTTAAATAATTTTTCAGGTTTGCATGCAAAACGCCCTAAGTCGTCTTTGAACCAGAGCAGATAGGCTAGATTTTACATGGACCATGAAGCAAATGACTGCTTCTGGTTGCTTTTACACATTTAGTCTTGTAGACATGGAGAAGCAGAGTATCACAGTGGGAATAGAGAGGGTTGTGGGTCTATTTACCAGGATTTCCCACAAAACCACCTCTAGGCTTTATCCAGAATGCTTTGCAGAAGATAAAACATCTGGTTGTTCATAAAGAATGGACCAAAAGACTGGAAGACATGGACTGTCAGTCAGTGCTGCGCGTAAATGGACCTAAAATAGTCTCTGAGACACGGGCAGGGTTTCACCTCCATGACCTCCCCGAGTCCGGTCCATGTCTTATAGCTGTTTGTGTCCTAAGCTGTCCATTTCCTGTAGTTGTCCATGTCCTAAGCTGTCCGTGTCCTGCAGCTGTCCGTGTCCCTCTGACCGGTGATCTCATGATGGCTCTAATGTTCTGCTACTTGCAGAAACGTTTGCACAGGCAGGAAGCTGCTCATGAGCTTTTTCTCTGTGCAGTTATTCAGCTGCTGACTTGGCCTTTGATGCTGCTGTTAGCTGTCTGGAAGACGTCATCATGGGTAGGAAAGCTCCTTTTGTAGCGTCCTGCAGACACATCGTCCACGCTAAAGTTCTTCTTTTGTTTCAGAGAAGGAATTCGGTCAGCTTCAGCTGAATTTCATGGACAAATACTATCTGGAGTTTGACAACTCTGATGAGAACAAGCTGAACTACACACTCATCTTTAAGGAATATGTAAGCAGAACATCTCTGGGCTTCATCTGTTCCCTCCGTTTGGAAGTTCAGTGTAAAACCTGTTTCCTAGGTGAACCTGCTGGAGAAGCACCTGGAGCAGCAGCTGATGGAGAAGATCCCTGATTTCAACATGGATGCCTTCACAGAGCAACTCATGTGAGCTGTGACCAAATTACTAACTAGTTCCCTCCTACAACGATGCGCCGGTGAGACTTACCTGGTGCCTAAGCTGGCTGGACACCGTGTCGTCCTGACTTTCACCCATAGCTGGATACAGCAGCTGAGCTATAAAACATGTGGAACGGCATGAATGTCTCCAGTTGATCTTAAAATTGTTTTCCTCTCCTTCATGGCATTTCCTGCTCTGTCTACTCGCCTCCTTCCTCTGCAGGCAGCACAAAGAGGAGGTGTCAGACGACATCATCGACATCCTGCTGAGTTTCACCGACTTCCTGGCCTTCAAACACATGTTCCTGGAGTACAGAGCTGTGAGTATTACCTGGTCGTTCAGGTATCTGCCAGTACTTGCTGCTGAGGCCCGGTTGTTTCTCTGCAGTGAACACAACTACGCTCAAACAGAATTTTCCACACCATTGATTTATTTACCAGGATTGATTTATTGGTAATTTACTGATAGAAAACTTAGCAGTGATTGATTAAGTTCTGACGTAACACGTTTACAGAGGCACCGTTAGGACTGCAACACGGTAAATAACCAGCAGGCGGCGCTACGTTCGACCCGCTTCATCACAGCTTCTCCTAGATCCAGTCATCAAGGGCCGGTATCCTGCAGGTATCCTGCAGGTATCCTACTGGTATCCTACTGGTATTCATGCTGCCCAGCAGCAACACACCTGGTGCAGTGCTTTGACTTGCATCAGCTGTGTGTTGTACCGTCAGGACACGGGCCCAGAACATGATGACGTCTTCATCGGGATGATGATAAACGCGTCTTCATCGGGATGATGTTAAACACGTCTTCATCAGGATGATGATAAACACGTCTTCATCAGGAGGAAGTCTACATGATGCTTGGATCTAATGTGACCTCCTCCTTTGTGCTTTAAGGCGAAGGAGGGCGGAGGTCTGGACCTGGCGGATGGACTCCTGGTGGTCACGTCTCTGACTCCTGCAGGCTCCCAGCAGGACGCCTGAACCATCGCTTCTGTCCCGGCCGTCCGCTGTCAAACTGGACTTTACACGAGACGTCCCGTAGTCCCATGAGACATGTCCTACACCGCTTACTGTCGATTAGCTAGATGTGAAAGTGATGTAGTTCTAGTTTCATTCTGTGTATAAAGAGAAATATTTTAATCTAAATGGATCAAAACTTCTGTTTGACCCAGAGAATACGTTTCTGCTCATTGTCTTTATTTCAGTGCAACTCATTCATGTTCAAACTCACTTAACTTGCACTCTGCTTGTGCACGGCTGTCCGGTGGCAGAGTGGAAGCTTGTGTCTCGCACCACAAAGACTCCAGACCAGTTTTTAGACGCATGGTTTTTATTGGAAGGGGCTCTTCGTCGCTTCATGTTGCATCATGAACTCATCAGGACAAAAGCATGAAAGATGCTGCATTTTATCCCGTGTTCTCATCATACCATTGGGATTGGACTGGTCCAAACTGGGACCAGGAGTATAGAAATAGTTTATTCTCCATGCCGAAACAGTTAGCATGAAATGTGAAAATAACTTCCGGCTCTGCTGGAATCTCAGAGGAAACCAGTTTAACCATTAACTTTTCACCACTAATCTTACGAGCTGCTGGCAGGATTTCATTCAGATTCAAACCCTCAGCGTGAAAACGGCTGAATGTAGGCTAAGATGCTGAAAAGATTAAAAAAAAGTAATAAAACGGCTTTGTCATGTGATGTAACGCTGCCTTCAGGACGGCGCTCATGGGATCCACTGGGTCCTAGGTCGGCACCGTGCTGGTGGCAGCGTTTCCTCCATCGCCCCTCCAGTCCAGGTAGGAGAAGAAGGCGCTGGCGCCATAAACCACTGTCACCACAGCTCCGAAGAACTGCTCAGATGGACAGGAAGGACAAAGAGTTGCCATTAATCCCACAGACATGGTGATTCTCATTTATCATTCCAGGACTTAATGGTTCAATCTAACGAGGCCGATACCAGGAGGCCTGTTTAGATACCCTGGTATCAGCATGTGGATGTGTAGATGTCACTCTGCAGGGAGAGACGTTGAGTTTCTGCGTGTTTCTGTGTGCTTGGTGAGGTGATGCTGGATGTCTTACAGAAGCTGCCGCCATGTGGCCGTAGAAACGAGACGGATAGAAGTGCACAGTCGCTGCGTTGGCCACAAAACCAGTGAAATACAGGACGGTTGCAACACCGTTATACACCATCACCTGTTCCAGGACAAGCAGAAATATCATGTCTCCTTCTCCAGCAACAGCCATTTATTATTTTATCTAAATATTTTATTAATTTTATTTTTATTTTTGAACTTAACAATTTTATACATGTAAAACAATTCATAAGCCAAATAAAAGTGAATAATAAACTAATAAAAATTAAACGCTAAATGTAATATGTAAAAAAAAATAAAAGCAAATAAAGCAATGGGTTGGAGTGGCCTTCATGGGTTAAAGCTGGATCCTTTTTTCTGTGCAACATGTTTCGTCTTACCGTCAGCGGCCAGGGGACCATGCTCAGCTTCAGCTGCACTCCGAACAGGATAATGAGGAAGAGGATGGTGGTGAAGATCCAGAGGGTGACGGCCACGAACATGACCCAGCCGTAGGCCGGGACCCCTGTGTATGTGGTGCCGGCGATCAGGGCCCAGTGCAGCAAACCCAGAAACTACACCAGTCACACACAGCAGCAAACATGTTACATTAAGCAAATGCATCAAAAAGACGAAATGACAACAAATAAATATGATAAAAACTAAGTTATTCGAATAAGTGATGAGGTCTCTGTACAACGGGGATAGACTGATTTCCTCAAAACCTTTCTGGGATAATCCGAGAAGCTGAGGGGATCCAGTTAGGTGGACCCAGGTCTCAGATGCTTGCAGATGTCCAAATCCGTCTCCACGGTCATCTCAGTATCCTCCTCAAAGTGAAGAAATGCCTGTATGTCAGGGTCCTTATCAGCTTTGAAGGAAGGACGGAGATCTACAGGACAACAATGTGAACTTTGCAATGGTCTGATCGGCTGAAGAAGGGTCTGAGCTGAAAGGACGGAATTTATCCACGGAACAAGCTGTGTGTAAGGACTGTCCCACAGAGACGGCAGCTCAGCCATCCAAGCCGAGTAGAACCCATGTCCCCCCAGAGGATCTGAATAGACCAGACACCTGCTTTACTCCTGGACATCTCTCTGGTGAGGACAGATGGATGGGTGGGTGGATGGATGGATGGATGGATGGACAGGGGGACAGATGGATGGATGAATGGATGAATAAATGGGCGAATAGATGGATGGACTGAGGGAGGGATGGTCGGATGCATGGATGGATGGATTGTCAGATGGATGGACAGATGCATGGATACACAGAAGGATGGATGGACGGATTGATGGATGTAAGGATAAATGGACAGATGGACGAATAGATGGATGGACGGAAGGATAGACGGATAGATAGATGAAAGGATGGACAGATGGGTGGGCAGATGGATGGATGGATGAACAGATGCATGGATAGATGGACGGAGGGATGGATGAACAGATGGCTGGATAGACGGATGGATGGATGGATAGACAGATGGATGGATGGACAGATGGATGGTTGAACAGATGCATGGATAGACAGATGGACAGAGGGATGGATGAACAGATGGGTGGATAGACAGATGGATGGATAGACAGATGGAGGATGGATGAATTAATGGATGAATAGACAGATGGATGGATGAATAGACAGATGGATGGATGAATGGACAGATGGACGGATGAATTGATGGACAGACAGATACACAGACAGATGGATGGATTGACAGATGGACGGACGGATGGATAGACGGACAGACGGATGGATGGATGAATGGACGGATTATGGATGAGTGGATGGATTGATGGACAAATGGATGGACAGATGGATGGATGGACAGATGGGTGGATGCATGGACAGATGGACAGATGGGTGGATGAACAGATAAATAGATGGTTGGATGAACAGATGCATGGATGGATGGATGGATGGACAGATAGATGGAAAGATGGACATATGGATGAATGAATTGACAGATGGTTGGATGCATGGATGGATCGACAGATGAATGGATTAACAGATGGATTGATAGACCGATTGACAGATGGATGGATTGACAGACGGATGGATAGATGAATGGACAGATGGATGGATGAACAGATGGATGGATGGATGGATTAACCGATGGATGGACAGATATATGGATACACAGATGAATGGATGGATGGATGGATAGACGGATGGATGGACAGATAGATGGATAGATGCAAGGATACACAGATGGACAAATGGATGAACAGATGGATGGATTAACAGATGGATGAATGGATGAACAGATGGACGGAATGGATGGATTAACAGATGGATTGGTAGACAGAATGACAGATGTATGGATTGACGGATTGATGGACAGATGGATGGTTTGTTGGACAGATAGATGGATGGATGGTGTCAAAGGTTTTTATTAGTCTGTATTATTCTTTATTCTCTAATTCAATGTTCATTCAGCGTAGCCCTTAAGGCAAGAAGCATTATAAGCATTCTTACACGACTGATTTCAGCTGCTCCATGGAGT
>JBAMIG010000010.1:26549424-26561551 GCA_037177335.1 Kiunga ballochi
GGCAAAGCGGAAAATTCAGACAGTGGCAGGGTTAGTGCAGCCAGACGAGGAAACAGGAAGTAGACGAAGGGCACAGGCAGGACCACATGGAGGACATGACCCAGCACAGGATCCACAGGTGGTGGTGCAGCAAACCTCCGTGTCTTCTCTCTAGGTAGCGGGGTCTTAAGGGTTGTTTACCCCCAACAGATGGAATGACGGATGGATGGATGGATGGATGGATGGATGGACAGACAGATGGATAGACATATGGATAGATTGATGGATAGATTAACAGATGGATTGATAAATTGACAGGTGGATGGATTGACGTATAGTTGGATGGATTGGCAAATGGATCGATGAACAGATGGAGAGATGGAAGAATGGACAGATGAACAGACAGATGGATAAACAGATGGACAGATGAATGGATGGACGGATGATGGATGGACAAATGGATGGACAGACGGATGGATGGACATATGGATGGATCGACAGAGTGATAAATGGATGGATAGGCAGATGTATAGATGGATGAATGGATGGATGTATGGATGGATTGACAGATGGATGGATCGACGGAGTGATAAATGGATGGATAGGCAGATGTATAGATGGATGAATGGATGATGTATGGATGGATTGACAGATGGATGGATAGATGGCTGGATGGACAGATGGACGGACGGATGGACAGCTGGACGGATGGATGGAAAGATGGACAGACTGTTAGAAGATGCATGGATGGATGGATGAACAGATGGATAGATGGTTGGACAGATGGATGGATGGATGAACAGACGGACGGATGGACAGCTGGATGGAAAGATGGACAGGCTCTTGGACAGATGGATAGACAGATCAATGGATGGACGGATGGATGGACAGACGGATGGATGGATCGACGGAGTGATAAATGGATGGATAGTCAGATGGATGAATGGATGGATAGATGATGTATGGATGGACAGCTGGACGGATGGATGGACGGATGGATAGATGGACAGACTGTTAGAAGATGCATGGATGGATGGATGAACAGATGGATAGATGGTTGGACAGATGGATGGATGGATGGATGAACAGACGGACGGATGGACAGCTGGATGGAAAGATGGATAGACTCTTGGACAGATGGATAGACAGATCAATGGATGGACGGATGGATGGACAGACGGATGGATAGACGGATGGATGGATCGACGGAGTGATAAATGGATGGATAGTCAGATGGATGAATGGATGGATGGATGATGTATGGATGGACAGCTGGACGGATGGATGGACGGATGGATAGATGGACAGACTGTTGGATCGATGGATAGACAGATGGGTGGATGTATGGACAGATGGATGGATGAACAGATGGATAGATGGTTGGATGAACAGATACATGGATGGACAGATAGATGGCTGGACAGATGGATGGAATGATGGATGGATGGATAAACAGATGGATGGATGGATTGACAGATGGATGGATAGACGGCTGGATTGACAGATGGATGGATCGACAAAGTGATAAATGAATGGATAGGTAGATGTATAGATAGATCCATGTGTGACAGACTGTTGGACATATGGATGGATGGATTGATGGACAGATGGATGGACAAATGGATGGACAGACAGATGGGAGGATGTATGGACAGATGGATGGATGGACAGACGGATAGATAGATGGATGGATCGACGGACTGCGATGGACTGGCATCCCGATGGATGGATAAACGGATGGATTTACAGATGGATGAACGGATGGATTTACAGATGGATGATGGATAAACGGATGGATGGACAGACAGATCAGTGGATGGATGGACAGATCAATGGATGGAAAGACAGATGGATAGATGGATGGACAGATGGACATATGGATGGACAGATGGACATATGGATGGATGGATAGATGGGCGGATAGACAGATGTATGGGTGGATGTATGGACAGAAGGGTGGATGAACAGATAAATAGATGGTTGGATGAACAGATGCATGGATAGACAGATGGATGGATGGACAGATGGACATATGGATGGATTGACAGATGGATGGATCGATGGATGGATAGGCAGATGTATAGATGGATGGATGGTCAGACGGATGAATGGATGGATGGATGGATTGTTGGATAGACGAATGGACAGATGGAAGGAAGGACAGATACACAGATGAATGGATGGACAAATGGATACACAGATGGATGGACGGCCCTGTTCCAGTAACCCAGTGGTTTTTTGATAAAAAGCTGTCCATCAGCTGCAGACCGAGTCTGTGGTCTGCTGATCCTCTTCTTTTTGCTACCAAACAACCATGTTTTTCTTCATTCATGGTTCATCCAAACACATAAACACGTCTGAGTTCAGTGATATTCTGTAGTGTTTGACCCAAAGGACGTGATACAAGCTGAACAGGTGTCACAGGATGAGCCAGCGGTGATCTGAACAACTGAGCAGGGGATGTTCTGGACTCCTGCAGCCTAATGGTGTTCATGCTATCAGAGCAAAGCGGTTCTGTGGTGCAGCATCACCGCTCCACACCGAAAGCTACCTGCACAGGAAGCAACCTGCAAGTTCTCAGGATGCAGATTAATGTTTAAACAGCTCGTCTGCTCCAGTTTCTCTGTTATCACCGCTTTTCAAACTCCCCCCTGCTTTTCAATGTCCACCTTTGGACCCGTCTCCAGCCTACCTCTCCCAGCTTTTGCTCATCAAGTCACATAAAATACAAAGACGTCCTCTGCACAATGTTACAAACGCCAAGTTATCATGTTAACTGGCATCATACATGGTAACCGGACGTCATACAAGTAACTGGACATCATACATGTTAAACGGTGTCTGCATCGTGTCTGCATCATCTCTGCAGGCATGATCCAGACAGGATGCTTCTTCTGAAGCGTGACTCTGTGCGGATCTCCTGCACCACTTCATAATGACGCTGCAACCCTAAGTGAAGTGTCTTCATGTGATGCATGAGATGTGCAGCGTTGCAAACATTCTGACTTCGTTTCTTTGGCGCTTTTATTGTTTTACAGGAGACAGTGTGAAGTCTAAGCTACCATTTCTGCTCACAGATTCTCCATCTTCATCTACAGCTGCTGTCAATTAGAAGAGTTTGTTTGGTGTCTCGGTAACTCATTCTGAGTGACCTGGTGTTTACCTGCGGCACACCTGTTTTACGTGTAAAAGATGACGTTAGAGATAAATAAAGGTTTTATTTTGATTCAGTCATTCAGCAATTAAAGCTTTCTGCTTGACTTTTATCGTTATGCTGAGGCTTTTTGATCCATGGAAGCTGTTGTTGTTGCTACAGGTGTTGTAAAGGTAAGGACGGAGAATGCGTAACGTCCCTTTAAGAGTGTGAGAGAGCTCAGACTGGCTGGTTCATATTCACAGACAGCTCTCTGAAACGTTGCTCCTGTGGAAACCTGTGAAAGTCACGTGCTTCCCAGCATGGTGTCACATTATTTACATGTTACAGGAGCTTTTTTGTCCGCGTGATGAATCATTTCTGATCCATACAGGTTTTAGCTCAGGGCATAAACGTGTTTTCAGAGTAAAGACGGTGTTACGTACCATTTCAGCCATCATGAGCAGAGCTGGGATGCTTCGGAGGAAAAAAGCGTCCACCTGGGTGGTGATGCGAGCGGCCAGTCCCCCTGGCTGGGAGCTCGGGCCATGGGGGGGGCTGGTCTCCGTGGTAACCTTAGAGGGAAAGTCAGCCATGATGGAGGCTTCTCAGAAACAACTCCTAGAGAGCAGCTGTCAGCGTAGAATTGAGCTCCGCCTCCTCCAGGTGTTTTATCATCAGGCACACCTGGATGAAATTGAATCCACTGATTGAAGAAGCTAAATTTTGAAACAACACAAACACAACTAGTAAACAAATCAAAAAGCAGTTTTAGGAAGAGTTTTCCATGGAAACCTTCCACCTGCCTGACAGGTATGTAACGATGTTCTCATACATCGTGCTGTTTTATCCTCCTCTCCTCTTTTCACCCCTGCAGCACCTCCCACATGGCACCTCACCTGGGTGATTCATTAATATGTTTACCATGCAGAGAATGGCTTCAACACACCTGTGCTTACTGGGTGTGAATGCCGCTCAGCTGCCGTCATTCAGCCGTATCTTCATCAGGTGACTACCCACCTCATTATGTTTAATAAATAACTTTTATTTCTAGCTGTAAATGTTTAGGTAGGACTTAAACTGGTTTAAACTGGTTTAAACTGTCCAACAGGTGGGTTTTATGCAGTTTATAAAGAAATTAAGATAAAAGATGAGGAAAAAAAAGTTACACAAAATAAAATATAAACTGAAATTTTTATCCCTTTAAATGAAACGATGTCACTTTATTTTTGCATCCATTTTGTTGCATTTTACACACAAACATTTCCTGCTACCGTCCTTCATCATCATCTTCAGAGTTTTCTTCATTTTGCTGCTCATTAATCACATAATTTATGTTAAGATCGCTGTTATAAAGTGATATTTTCCATACGTCATGATACCATTTAATATTTTCTGTTTATTTCTAATCAGTTTGCTGCATTTATTTATTACGTTATTTATTTTATACATATATTTATGTGACAATGGTCTTTTCTTTTCTTTTGCTAATCCACAATTATAAGAAGGAGAAATGGTTTCATCAAGCACACTTTATTTATTTAATGTCATAAAGTCAGAGAAGCTGTTGGAACATTTTCTGCTTTAGTTTCAATATCAGATCAATAACCTGAACACAACATCAATAAAACATTCCAACATCTTGCATTAATAAAACCAAATTAACACAAACTGCAGAAACTAAATTCTGTCTTTATTTCATAAAAACAGGAAGTTTGATTGTAAGACAGATGGTCACTGAGCTGGTTGCCGGGCCAACGGCTACAACTCCCAAAACCTTTTGTATTTCTTGTAAATTTTAAATAAATATTGCTTCCATGGTAACATTGAGTTGGTTTGGTGGAATAAAGAGAAATCCTTCCAGCAGGAGATGTGCATCTGCCTCACATCGGGACATCTTAGGGGTAAAACTTACTGTTGCTTATCTTCTTCTCTTTTGTCCTGGACATAAAACATACAGATAAATTAATACAGCTGGTGAATAAAATCATCTAAATCTATCACAACATCATGGAAATGACTTTATCCGGTTCAAACACCACTATCGCTTCATGCTGATAGATGAAAAGAATCAATAATAATATCCAAATTTAACATCCAAGATGTTCAAATTTAATCTGCAAAGAAACATCTGCTTAACACGTATGACGTCCGGTTAACATGTATGATGTCCGGGTACCATGTATGATGTCCGTTTACCAGGTATCACGTTCGTTTAACGTATCACGTCCATTTAACATGTATGATGTCTCAACACGTATCACATTAGCTTAACACATATGACGTCCATTTAACATGTATGACATCCGGTTACAATGTTTGACGTCTCCTTAACACGTATCACATCAGATTAACACATATGATATCAGCTTAACACGTATCATGTCCGTTAAACATGTATGACATCCGGTTACCATGTATGATGTCCGGTTAACATGTATCACATCAGCTTAACACGTATGGCATCAGCTTAACCTGTTTCACGTCCGTTTAACATCTATGACGTCCGGTTACCATGTATGACGTCCGTTTGCCATGTATGAAGTCCGATTAACATGTATGATGTCCGGTTACCGTGTATGACGCCCGGTTACCGTGTATGACGTCCGATTTACGTGTATGACGTCCGGTTACCGTGTATGACGTCCGATTAACTTGTATGACGTCCGGTTAACATGTATGATGTTCGGTTAACATGTATGACGTCCGGTTACCATGTATGACGTCCGATTAACATGTATGATGTTCGGTTAACATGTATGACGTCCGGTTACCATGTATGACGTCCGATTAACATGTATGACGTACGGTTAACATGTATGACGTCCGATTAACATGTATGACGTCCGGTTAACATGTATGATGTTCGGTTAACACGTATCAGATCAGCTTAACACATATCCCGTTCCATTAACACGTATTGCATCTGCTTAACACGCATTAAGTCATGGCAAGTAAAAGCCATGCCTTTTCTCGCTGGACTCTCGGGTGAGGTGGTTATGTTGGCGAGGCACAGTGGGCCGCTGGATGTTGGCATGTGTGTCGTAGAGGAAGGGCTCGCTGTGCTCGATCTGCTTCTTCCTCAGCTGGCTGGACGAGGAGTACAGCTCTTCCTCTGCTCTCTGTAAAACAGGGAAGAAGCAGTTCACACAAATGTCGTTGTGCTGGGAGAAACAGACGTATGTTTGCTCACCTCTGCTTGGTGTACATTAATGTAGACAAGCAGAGAAGCCAGCTCCAGGTTCTCATTGTAGCCGTTCTTCAGAGGAACTGAGCGGTAACCTAACAAGACCACAACAACCAGTCACACACCATTCAGTCTTAAGGACCCAATTCTGAGATCACAGACTTTACAAATTAGCAACTAATGCTAAGAACATAAACTCTATTAACTGCCATTAACAGCTAATGCTAAAACGGTGGACTCTTTTATTAGGCGCTAAAGCAAAGACTGTAATCTCAAACATTATGAGCTAACACACAGACCACATAGCGCTAATATATAGACCACAAACTCCCATATTGGCAGATAGTGCTCAAACTGCAGCAAACATAAAACAGTGGCATCTTCTATTAGCAGCTAACACTAAGGCTGTAGGTTATCACACTAGCACCTAATGCTAAGGCTGTAGGTTTTCACACTAGCAGCTAATGCTAAGGCTGTAGGTTTTCACACTAGCAGCTAATGCTAAGGCTGTAGGCTTTCACACTAGCAGCTAACGCTAAGGCTGTAGGTTTTCACACTAGCAGCTAACGCTAAGACTGTAGGTTGTCATACTAGCAGCTAATGTTAAGGCTGTAGGTTTTCACACTAGCACCTAACGCTAAGGCTGTAAGTACTCACACTAGCAGCTAACGCTCAGACTGTAGGCTATCACCTTAGCAGCTAACGCTAAGGCTGTAGGTTCTCACACTAGCAGGTTGTGAGCTTTCACATGTGACTAACACTAAACAAAACTGTGGGCTCCACTATGTTGAACAGTTTCGAAAATAACAGGAAGTGACCTTACTACATAAATACATGTGTATAATTAAAATACCTAATTGTAGATGAGTCATTATTAAAGTAATCTGATTAGTCTCAGATATCTGAGTCTGATGCTTATGCACAGACTCAGTGTTTTATGACATAGTTTTCTAAGAGCGTGTAATATTTGGGGAAAGCTGGTGTTGGAGGAATATTTGGAAAAACGTTGGATAGATTCAGGATATAAGTGATAAATAACTATGTCTGTCACGTTTTCTGACCTCCACAAATAGAAACCTCACCAATTGCTGTGAGATGTTTGTGAAGCAAAGCTTATGTTCAACAGAAGAAAAGAGTCTAAGAAACTCTGCAGCATTTCTGCATCATCTTCACATTATCAGCAGCTCCACTTGTGTGTAGGTGTGTGTTTACCTGAGCGGAGGCCTTTAACAGGAAACGTGGCCTGAGCCAGAAAGTTGGGGTCTGAGAACATGTCTTCTTCATTGACCACAAAGCGCAGGAAGGTGAGTTCTGGCTCATATACGGTAAACTCTGCCGGCTCTGCGGGGGCTTTCCACGTGGGATTCAAACCATTGTCTCCTGCAACCAGCAGACATTTTAAGACACATGAAGAAGAGACGTCAGGCTGGAGGTTAGGGTGTAAAACTGCTTCACTTTACATCATTTTATCATTACATCATCATGTAAACTTTATTAAAGTGTGAACACATCTACGAATGCACACCTGCTGTCTGGTAGGGTTTTCCTAACACGTGCAGCTTAAGGGAACATAGACTGTATATAAAAAGATGGGCGGAGCCTCCATGACATCACATACAGGCCTGTTTGTTGTCACGCATGTCATTGCTCCAGGAAAACCCAAAAATTGTCAAAAAGGTGGAGTTGAGACAGGAGCCTGAATGTTTCAGAGACGATGAGTCGATATTTCACACAACTGCAGGCGTTTCCAGACAGAATAGCAAAAAGTCAAACTTAAGTTCGGTCTGATGTGTTTTGTTCCTGCTGCGTTCAAAAGAGGCACTAACGCTCACATTAAATCTTCATCAGTTTCTAGTCTAGCTACTGGGAGCTCATCTCCTCCCCACTTATATCCTTACTGTAGACGATGGTCTTGAACTTCTCCTCTGTGTGTCCGCATAACTCCAACTCCACAAACGGACTGGCGATGCTACGACATGGTTTAGGAAGATGTCTGGCAGCAATCACCTGCAGGAGATAAACAGCTGATTCCCTCATATCACGGTACAATACAACCAGCAACGTGAAATACTAAAGACCCATGAGAAAAAAATAAAAGTGCATGTGCTATAAATCAGTGTGTAAGAAGGTGGGGGGAGCCTCTCAGATGCTTCCTGAGGAGCGTAAGTAAACCTCTTTGGGTGATTGCTATCATCGCTTCTTGGCTGCTTCTGGTAAATACCAGAAAAGACAAAATAGGTGGAGCTTTGATGGGTGCTGTGGGTGTGGAGGTGGATGATTGGCATCTATGAAACTACAAACAGCCCGGAGCCAAGAGCTAACCTGCCAACTGAGGTAGGTGAGCTAAAGCTAAAGGCACAGTTAGCCGGCTAAAAACACTATTTATGCGATACTCTGCCTTTCTTCTGCGATTTTGGGTATTTATTAGTTATAAAGTAAAATATTAGTTAAAATATATAGTATATATAAGTTATATGGTAATAATGTTTAAACTAATTAGTTATATTTAAAAAATTCCCCATTCACAGTTGTTATGAAGGTCAACGTTACCTATTAAAGCAAGATAAAAACTGTTAATTTCAGCCAGGAAGTTGCTCTATGTGGAGCCTCTAGTGGATGAGGGGGGAACTGCAGGATGTGGAGCCTATAGTGGATGAGGGGTGAACTGCAGGATGTGGAGCCTCTAGTGAATGAGGGGGGAACGGCAGGATGTGGAGCCTCTAGTGAATGAGGGGGGAACGGCAGGATGTGGAGCCTCTAGTGAATGAGGGGGGAACGGCAGGATGTGGAGCCTCTAGTGAATGAGGGGGGAACTGCAGGATGTGGAGCTCCTCGTGGATGAGGGGGAAACTGCTAATGTGCTAATGTGGATAAGTGCGAATGTGCACGTGTGTGAATGTGCACGTGTGTGGGACTTACTCGGACTCTGATGGTGTACTTGATCTTCTTCTTCTCCTGAGGGTCGTAAGTGTCCTCCCGCATAAACTCTGGTTGCAGCACAAAGCCTGTTCCCCCATTCAGACTGAAGAGGGCGCTGTTCAGCTGTGTGTATTTATCTGAGTGGAAACGGAAACCCTCTGAGCTGCTGTTCTACTGTCAGACGTTTTGTTTGAACCCTTTGAAGCAAGCAGCTGATAACAAAAAGCTGAACAGAACATCACAGTGGATTTAATAAAGGAAACCAGTCATCTGAGTTCTTGCTCTGTGGTTTCTAGTCTGGCTGAGATCTTCAGCATCTCTGAATGTGTCTGTTGGTTGAGGAGATAATGGTGTGAAGCTTGCTGCAGTTCACCACATACTAGCCTGAATGCATCGCCTGAAACGTTGTGGTCAGTCAAAAGGACACACCGACCCGTTTTAAGCCTCGTAAGCATTATGCTTCATCATATTCAGAACAACTGAAACTTTAACTCTTTAAAGCCCAACCTGCCAGAACCTGTTCAGAATGTTCAGGAAGAACATTTTAAACTAATCTAATGATTATTGTTAAGATTATTTATTATTTACATTATTTACAATGTAATTAATTATTTTTTTTATGATTTATCATTTTTATTATGATTTATACATTTTATTAATTATGATTTCTTATAATGTTATTTATGATTTATAATTTTATTATATTGTTATTATTTATGCTTTTTTATGATAGTTTTTAATATTTATGCTTTTTTATTTTATTAATATTTATTATTTATGATTTATTATTTTATTATATTTATAATTTATGACCTATTATTTTAATACAACATTTATAATTTATTATTTATTACTTTATTATAATATTTGTTTATTATTTATTATTTTTATTATAATGTTTATTATTTATCAATTATTATTTTATTATAATATTATTAATTTTGTAATTAATTTAATATTATATTTATTATTTATTCTTTCAATATTATATTTATTATTTATGATTTATTATTTTATTATCATTTATATTATTTATCATGTATTTGCCTGTGGCAATCTGCAGCTCAAATTTAGGCTAAAAGGTTTCACATATCTCCATCTTCTGCAGGTAGAAAAATCTTTTGCAGCTGAACCTGAACTCTTTCCGTGGCCTGGTTTTGCCTTTGTGGGCCGTGCCGTGTCTCATGTTGGTGTAAGAACCGTTCTGCCATTGTTCTGATGGTTCGGATCGGTTACCAGGTGAAACTGAAACGTTTGGTCTGAAATATGAGAAGATTTGGACCCAAACCTACAGATTGTTCTGATGGTTCTGGACATCATCTCTGTGATTGACCCTCATGAAAAAAAATAACTTGATACCTGCAGTCTGGTAGTTGAGCGCCACCATGTGGCAGCCGATGGCCCACATGGGGTACGGGTCGTAGTTGGACGACTCCACTCTCTGATTCTTGGGGTAGATGCGACTCAGACCTTTGCGGTTGTACTGCAGGAAGTCTTTGCTACGGCTCTTTCCTGGTAGCTTGTTCTCAGCAAAGGAGCGGACCTCTTTGTAGGAGTAGCTGTCTGCAGACACACATTTCTCTCTTTCAATCTATTCCCTTATTTCTGATCAAAGTTTGCTGGTAGAACATCCCATAATACATGTTTAGTCGTTACCAAAGCGGTCCTTCTCCTTGCTGCGAGGCTGGCAGTAGACCACCAGGTCCGACATCTCCATGGCAACCTCCGCCTTCTTCTCCACTTCCTCCTGCTGCTTCATCTGTAGTTAGAAAAACACACACTTTCTGTTTGTGTGGCAATCCAGCACCACCTCCATCACAACCCCCCGTCACAACCTCCCCTGTCATAACCCTCCCATCACACCCCATCAAACCCCCCGTCACAACCCCACCCCCCCATTAGAAACCCCTCCCATCACACCGCCCCTGTCATAACCCCCTCCATCACACCCCCATCCCCACTCTCCATCACACCCCCCTGTTATAACCCTGCCATCACCCCCCTTCCCCCATTATAACCCTCCACTGTCATAACCCTCCCATCCCCCCATGATCGACTTCAGGAGGAAGAAGATACCTCCACAGCCACTGAAGATCAGGCGGGAGGTGGTGGAGGAGGTAGAGGACTACAAGTACCTGGGAGTCGTGATGGACAACAGACTGGACTGGAGGTCAAATACGGAGGCTGTGTACAAGAAGGGGATGAGCAGACTGTATTTTCTGAGGAAACTGAGATCCTTCAAAGCAACTAGATGTTCTTCTACCAGTCTGTTGTTGCAGCACTATTTTCTTTGCTGCCGTTTGCTGGGGCAGCAACATCAGAGCCAGCGACACCAAAAGACTGGACAAAATCATCAAAAAGGCTGGCTCTGTCCTCGGTCTCAGGCTTGAGACCTTTGAAACCGTGGTGGAGAGGGATATGGACAATGAGCAGCACCCTGTCCATCACACAGTGGACAGACAGCGGAGCAGCGTCTCTCACAAGCTGCTGCTGCCCCGCTGTCCAACAGACAGATTCAGAAAATCCTTCCTGCCATCAAACTGTACAATAATAGTTAAACTAATTTGGTCATCTCACAGTCCATGTGCACTTTTTATCTTGTTTCTATGCTCATTGGTTTCAGTACTTACCTGTTCCACTGCACCTTATATTTAATTTTTTTATTTTTCTCTATAAAACTATCCTTTATTTGTCATATGTCTATACTGTAAATAATATAGTCTGGCTACAGTCTGGATTAAATTATCATGTCATTGCTATCCCAGTGTGTAAATGCTGATGCTATGCCACTATCACAACCCCCGTCACAACCCCCCCTGCCCCCCAACCCCGCCATAACCCTCCCATCACACCATCATCACAAACCCCCCCGTCATAACCATCCCATCACAACCCTGTCATAACCCCCC
>JBAMIG010000010.1:26682798-26695908 GCA_037177335.1 Kiunga ballochi
ATGACCGGTCCAAGATGGCCGCCGCATTTCCTGCGCCGCAGCAGCCAATGCGGCGTCTATTCTTTATTATGTCTATGCTGACATACATCATCATCATCACATTTCCTGTTAAAAAGGCGGTCCAATCAGCTAAGTGGACCGTCAGAGCCGCCATTCCCAAAGGATGTGTGTTACTTAACTTTGATGTTTTATACTAGTGCGTTAACATTTTATTAAAAATGTATTTTTATTCTGTTGAACACTTTGCAATACGTTGTATGAAAAGTGGTTTGTATATAAAGATTTTAAAAAACCTTTCTCTGTAGGCTATCTTATTTTGCTCATATGACAAATCAAGTGTAGAAGCACCTTAAAGTGTCCCAGTCGTCATACGACTCGTGAGAGACCAAGTCCTGTAAGATGGTCTCTTCCAGGTGCTTAAAGGGCTATGTCCTGCGGGAAGACATGTCTCCTGTTGGACAAGTGAAATATTCTACATTTCTGAAGAGAACCCGGCGCTTCCTGCTCTTTTCCTGGTAACCATGGCAACCATGACCCTTTTACAGATACAATTTGTCAATGTTTGTTAGATGTAGGCCTACACTCTGGTAGCTATATGAAAAATATAGCAAGCTTCATAGAAATTGATAGAACATTCACACAGAACAGGTGAATAAAAAGGAGACTGGGGCAACATCTCAAATATAGAAATTAACCATTTAGTGGAATGTATTCATGTGAGATTTTTCTGGATGAACATTGGTGTCATTCAAGAATTTCTTTAACTAGTGGGCCTAAAGATATCATTTTTCTATTGAATCTTCTTATTCTCTATGCCAAATACCACATTCATAAATGTAAATGGTCCTCTGTCATTCCTAACATTCAATTTTTAAAAAATGATTTCTTATACCTCAAAACTCTGAAAGGCTATCTTTAATAAGAAAGCCCTCCAAACATGGGATTCCCATCCTCCGGGGGCAGCGAGGGATTACCTGCCAACGGCAGGAAGCCATTTCACCCAGTTGGAGCAGAAAGAAGCGAGTAAACGCGCGGTGGCGGTAAACATGGCTCCTCCTCCACAGCTTCCTGCTCCACGCACACAAAAACGGTGCGCGTGCGCAGAAAGCCAGCTTAGGATCCGCCCTTAACCTGAATATGTGAATATGAATATGCAACCTGAAGATGAAAACTAATTAGCATGTCTGATGTTATATTGATATTATAGAAAATTAAAAAGTGATATCAGAAAGTATCGGAATCAGTCCATGCAAGACCACCACATGTCCATGAGGAGACAAGGAGACATGTGTTCCTCAAGTTTTATTATCTGGATGTTGTAGATAAAGAACGTAGAACGTGCAGCTGAGGAACACGCAGCTGAAGAACGTAGAACGTGTAGATGAGGAATGTGCAGATGAGGAACGTAGAACGTGTAGATGAGGAACTTGCAGATGAAGAACTTAGAACGTGCAGATGAGAAAAGTGCATCATGTCTGCAGCTCAGAGGTCACAGTAACCTTGGTATTCCGACCTTTGTATTCCGTATTATTGGGTAGAAATATCTGGAAGGCCAGGAGCAGACAGCATCAGGCTGCATTTAATGTAACTGAACACATTGTGTGGGGAAACATGGTGAAGTGCACCTTTATGTAACATACACCTCATCACCTTTATGCTCTTTTGGGACGGATGTTCACATTCACACAATGATCCTCTTGTAACGTGATTTTTAATGATACCTGTAGCAGTCAGCTATGACTGCTTTTATACTGATGTGGAGAAAAGCTACACGTACCTGGGCTTTACAAGCAACCAGCCAATGGCAATAACAAAGAGGCCACAAGGAGAGCTGCCATGACAACACACCTGTATCAAGTGCTAGATGTGGACATGAACAGCGATGAAGGGATAATAAGCAGCAGCTAGAGGTTCAGAGCACAGAAGTTAACACTGTTCACTCTGCATAGACCAGTCCACCTCTAGTCTATAGGCCGTACGCTCAGTCAGCACCCGGGGCGCTACGATGAGACATCCACTTCAGGAAGACGGAGCCAAGGGACAAAGCACTTAGTGAATGTGTCAGGCCCTGGAACCTGAAAGAACAAAATGGAGGAAGTGTGTCCTGCAGCGGTTGGTTCATCTACCTGCTGAAATGGCACAATTGGTCGGACACACAACATCAGCAAAGGATCACAAATGATTTATTTTCATAGGATAAATATACAAAACACAAGTGCTGAAGGACAAATAAATGTTGCCCCCCCCTATAAAAAAAACCAATCCATTTAGTCCTGAAAATCCTGGTTCTGGTGCAGTTCCTGGACCGGATGAGGCAAGCCGGGGGGGTTGATCCCCGGAGACCAGAACTTCCAAGCTATGTCCAGGCACCTGTGTCGTCACCTGCATCATAAATAAGGCTTCAAAACAAACCGTGTGGGAGGGGCTGATAAACGTTTCCTCTCTCCTCCCAGCAGAACCACACAGGTAACATGTTTGACTGAAAACACCTGCAGCCACTCTCACCAGTTTAACCACTACACACCAGCAGAACCATATCTGCATTATTTGTAAAATATGTTTGTTTTTATACAAACTTTACATCCAAAAGCCCAAAATGTAAGAGAAGGGATGAAAAAGAAGCAACAAAGGAGGCAAAGAAACGCTTTATCCTCTCAGGTGATTACCAGCTGCTAGGTGTTTATTTACAGGCCAGGAGGAGGAGTGGGGAGGGGTGATCAACATTTAGCCCACCCAGTAGGAACAGTTCCCACGTAGTTACAACCCGGCCCGTCTGCAGCCGTCAGCACCTCTCCTGCCGCAGCCTTCAGTTTCGCAGAGCCGCCAACCTGTGAAAGGAACAGAATTGACCTGATTAATCAGACAGTGCTTATTATGGGATATTATGTGGTTTTCAATGTAGTAAAAAAAATATGCAGAGATGCGATTTGTTCACTGCCGTATCAAAACGTGCCATTAACCATGAATACTTTCATTATTCTGTATTATTTTATATTATTCCGCATTATTCCGTATATGAACGTGGTCCATCATGATCACGTGACCCTAAAAGATGAGCTAAAACGCTTCAAATCTGCAGCCCGCACCTGGTCCAGGAGTCAGAAAGATCGGGGATAAATAGGAGCTTCCTCTTCCTATGAGAAGAGGAAGAGGAAGAGGATGCCCTCCTGGCATCACCATTTCATCACAAACGTTTTTCTACGTACCTTTTCTATGTATGATGTCATAATCTGCTGCTGATTGATAATCAATGAGTAACGATGACATGGTCCTTACCGCCGGGACAGCTGGTCCTCCTTCTCCTGGCTCCGTGAGCTCTCTGCACCAATGGAGGTAGCACCGGCAGGCAGCTGGTTGAGTTGATCCATCACCTCCAGGCCGCTCTCGTCCGCTATTTGATGGATCAGGTCGTCCACCTGCTCCTGGGGCGTGGTCAGCGTCATTGCCGAGCTCATGGAGTCCTCCATCACCTGGTGCAGAGAGAGAGGGAAGCACAGAGAGCTGACACTCTTTTGCTCTGAACAACGAGGCTTAGCGTGAGGTCACTTACGGTAGTGTGGACATCAAGATTCTGAACTTGGCTTTCAAACTTATCCATGACTGCAGAGACTTTCTGGAGATCCATGGAGTTCAGAGCTTTGTCCAGAGCCTTTGTTACCTGGCCCATGTTCTTAGTCACCTGCAGGGGAAAAGGACACGCTGCACGTCCTCTGCTTTATCTCGATGCATAACCTTTTCTCCAGAGGAGCTGAGTGAAAAGGGTAACTCACCGCCTTCATGGTGACAGCCGTTTGGACCTTCGAGGCCACCGCATCCACCCGTGACGCCATGCGCAGCCAGTTGAGGCCCTCGTTCTTTTTCCTGATGGCGTTCTCTGCATACACTCGAGCACATTCTACGTTTTTCTGCTGCAACGCCTGTTGATCCGAGAAAACACCAACTTTTTACAAGGTGCTCGTGATGTTTGCGTGTTCTTCAGCTTCCTGTGTGCAGACGTGATGTCAGCCTAACTGTGTCTGTGGAAGTGAGCCTGAATGCCGGTAGGGACAAACAGGTGACCTCACCTAATTGTTGCTGGGACTGCAGCTTCCAGTGACTGATTTGGATTAAGAGGTTTGGAAACTTTGGTATAATTTAGTTATTGTGAAACTCTTTGAGGTTTATAAGTGAACTTTATGCAAACAACATGTTTAGGAATTTGTCCTCATCTTTATTCAGATGTTTTTATTTTTGTTGTGGTTCTGAAATTAAAGCATCAGAAACGGGTCATTCCCAGCATTTCATGACGAGCGAGCCTCTTCCTCAGTACCAATCCAGAGATGCGGGAATGATGCCGTCCACATGAGCTCCACATATAAATAAATGCAAAAAGAAAACACCAACATGCCATCTGTCTCCGTGTCTAAAGGCTGAAAGCTCCTCAGAGGGAGAACGATTTCTGGATGCAACCAAACGATTAAGGAAGAGAGAGAGCAAAGTAGCACTTAGTATAAAAAGCAAAGCCCAGCCAGCACTCATCCTCACTCGCTGCATCTTCATCATCATCCCTCTGACACAAACACACTCTGGATAATTATCGTCTTTGGACTGGAGACGGTGTAAACATTACTACATGAGCCAAAAACACTTATTCCTGCTAAACTACTTCATTTATTGATATACTGTATCAGATTTTATCCAAATGGAGACAGAAATAAAGCTGCAGCCATCAATTATTTTCCCCAATTATTTGCATAAATATAATTTATTACAAACACATGTAGCATTTATCAGAATTACTGTCAGTCTTTACACCAAATTAAAAAAATAAAACAGATTTTAAAGCATTGTCACATTAAAAATATAAACGTCTCTGTCAGCCTCTTTTCTAACAATCAGTTCCCTTTGTGCATAACAAGCTAGCTCACCGGGAAGAGAAGAAAGTTCTGCATTTAATAGTAAAATTATATCGCCTGTTTAGCAAAAAACAGGATGAAAAATATTTTCATCATTCACCTTAAAAACAGAAAATGTCAGAAAAGAGGCGTAAACGCACAGGTAGTTAGCGGCTCGTGTTTTCTTTACAATGTTACATGTTTAGTGTTCTATTGTCCCTTATTATTCAGCAGTAAACAACTAGATGAATGGATGGAGTAACATGAAACAATGCTGTTGATCAAATCACACCATTAAAACCAGTCTTGCTGTTTTTTTCCACACTAACGGTATTTCTGATAGGCTGAAAGCAGCACAAGTGACAGTCATCACTGAGGCCTGTTTTACTCACCTTTTTGACCTTTGCCTGCTCCTTTTCAGATTCTTTCTCTGCTTTCTTTGCCAACCTCTCAAGCTGCTTGGATGTGAACTTTTATGAAGAAAAATAAAGTATTAATGAATAATCAACAAGTGGCAAGCTGAAATGGATAAATATGTCTGAAGGAACGCACCTTTAGCTGGAAGAGTGTGTCTGTGAAAGAAATAAAACCATTAAACACAGTTTGTAGCTATATGTATTTAGACAATACACAAACACATTGTGTGCCAGTTTTACAAATAACAACAAATAAACAATACATTTTCACAACATCTCAAATCTGCAGACACACTACCAGTCAAATGTTTGGACACAGTATTCTATTAAATCCAACAGGAAATGGTGTCAAGTTGTGTTTCCTTTTAATCATAGGTCTTTAAAAAAAGTCCATTTTCAGAGGAATTTTATTATGACAGAACAAAGAAAAGATAAAGATCATGGTAGGGATGTTATGCTGGAGCCGTCTGCTCGAGCAAGTGTGGAGCAATGTGACAGGAAGTGTTGTGAGCATTGTCTCTGAGCAGGATTCAGCATGTCATAAGTCACGTGATAGACCAAAAGAGGCCTCGTTACGTCACCAGAACGTATCGATCAGCAGGCGGGAATCTCTTAGGGGCGGGTTTGTTGGTCTGTCTATGACCTGTCTATGACCAAAGACCAAAGTTCAGACGCTTAGGAGACGTGATTGTGGGTTATTGAGAGGAGATTCACAAAGAAATATAGATATGAATATAGCTATTATTATTATTATTATAAGCATATGTATTAATAAATTATTAGGATACATTTATTAACTAACAGACAAAGACTTTGGCAGAAATCCGGACCAAGGGGAAAAGGATCATATTTCTGATCCAGCATCATATTTATAAGTAAAACACATAAACTAGATGAGGAGCCAGACTCCCGGTGCTTAGCTTTTTCACACGAGCAGCACAAACCGGTTGGATCCGTGGTCATGTTTCTGTCCGCTGATGTTTCTGTTAGAAATATGAAACCATCAGCAGGTCACTAGAGGATCCCGGATCATTCAACTCGACAACATCATAACTTTCTGCTGAGGTGCTGAGTCAGGGATTCTGTTAATGAATGAAGCATCAGCTGCTACAAAATCGATAATTAATCTGACACATTACATCAAATTTTATACACAAAGTGTGTGTAGAAAATATGTGAACTGTACTGGATCCCCGATTCTATTGTGTTTAGAAACGTCTCCACATCTGCAGAAGATGCAAACCCATAATTTATTCCCCAAGTTCCCCGTTTTCTACAGGTGCCTGTGTGTAATTCTAACAGCGTTAATAAAACTGGTTCTAATAATTAACATAAATAAATGTGAAAATCGTGTATTTCAAGATTAAAAGTCTTCCAGAACCACAAATCAATGTGTTTTAGATTAGTGATGTTATGAAAGGCTGCTAAATAAGACACTAAAACAAACACGTAACCTGTAGATCTGATCATTTAGCTGTCTCCACTGTGACAGAGCAAATTCCCGGAACTGTGGGGGCAACACTCATGTACGTCCTATTTATTGATTCAGCATCATGTAGCATCACATAAACACACAAATTGAAAACCTTTCCCTACAATATTGCAGTTTATTATTGATTATATGAGCTAAAAAAAGCAGGGTTTGACCGCAGGAAAGCTAACCGCGCCAGGATCCCACCAAAGCTAAAACGCTAACAAATAAAGTCATTCAGGTAATAAAAGGCAACATACCCTCCATGTCGTGCTGAATGTAGTACCAAACAATCAGAGAAAAAACGTTTTTTAGTTCTTTAACAAGCTACTTCTGATTTGTTTTGGTTACACCGTGTCTTTTCCTGGTTCTATAGTTGTCACGTGACCAGAATTCCAGCCATTCTTCTTCGCTCATTTTTATCCATTTATTTGTTGCATCTATCGCCATCTACTATTCTGCCGGGTACTGCAACACATTAACAACGTAATTAAGCACTTTTGATTAAGTTTAGGTCAGTAAAACAGCAAATTGTAGACGAAATCCCAGAAAAACTTTCAATATTCCACAAACAAGTTCTGTTAACATGGTCCCTAATATATAAACATAATTTTTCTCCCTAAAAATATATGGTTTGGAACAATCGAGACATATTACACAAGTATAAGTTTTTATATTTCCCAAATTGGATTGAGAAAAAGATTACCTTAGTGAATCAGCTGTTTAACAGTAATGGACATTTCATGTTGTTCCTAAACATAGACTATATAAATTTCCAGCCACTCCCAAAGAATTTGCAATAGTCTTTGATGCTATATTTCCGGGTGTGAAAATGCTGTTCAGAATGACTGATTCCTGTATAAAACCTGCGTCTTTTCCCAATCCCATAGATACAGAAGTAGGACGAATCACCTTAATTTTTTATAAAGAACTCCAACAGGAAAATACGTTCTTTATTTCAGAAAGAGTGTGTATCTGTCCCGCATGCTGTATCATACTACAATTTTGATATAACTGGAAGGAAATATGAACAATCACTAATAAGTTCTTTGTGACAAATAAGCTTAAAAATCACCCATTAGTTTTATCTTGCAAACATGTAAAAATGTAAAAGGGTCATTGATGTGAACTGTTGTCTCTGTGGAAACTATCCATGTTCAGCAGCTCTTCTGGCTTTGCACCCTCTACAACTTTCTGGAAAGACTTCAGCAGCTTCATCGCCTGGGAATTCTACAAAGAGAAAGATGTTGTTTTTTAGAATGCAAAGGAAAGAAGATATATTTTTATTATAAATTTGATAAATATATTAGCACAATTTTATATTCACAAATGTAAATATAATAAGCAGAAGACCTGTGGTTAAACACTTTTATAATGACACTCTGATATATATAAAACTAATCAGGAATTCTCTCAACAAAAAGGCTTTAAAAACTGTTAATATTTGTCTCACCCACAAACGTTTTGATTGTGTGTAATGTACATGCCTAACCCCCCTGCCCCTGGCATAAGGTTATTATTATGTTTGCATACTGAATGTAAACTGGATTGTTGTCTCTTCATAAAAAATATATTAAAAAAAAGGTCAGTAAAACAGCCGGTAAATATATCAATAAAAGGAGTACTGTAAATAAATCCTATGTTTGCAGAGCTACACTAATTAATACAGAACATAAAACATTTTCCAAAATGTGGCAGTAATTTATAACTACGGTAGCATACAGCCGTCATCCCAATTTGTAATAACATGAAACATATCACGGTATAAAATGATTAGGTTCTGATTTTTTTCAAATGGAGATGGCAGAGTTTGTTTATCTGCCATTTGTTCCTCTGAGAGACAGCATTATCCAACATCCATCCATCCATTTTCTACCGCTTATTCCCAAATGGGCACATTGGCTGTGCTGTGAAGCCATATAATCTGCTGAGAAACAGCAGGTGGAAAATCTTGCCACTGCAGTTCTGATCTCATTGGGTCTTTGTGATGGGAATGCTATGAAGATATCAAGATAATCTTCCCCAAGTACATACTATCTACCGTACTACTAACTGGTAAACCCCTCATGACATACTACTTATCGTACTTCTAACTATTCTAACTCCCCTCTCAATTTACAACTTACTGTACCACTAACTAGTAATCCCCTCACAACATACTACATATTATACTACTAACTAGTTATCCCCTCACAACATACTATTTACCATACTACTAACTAGTAATCCCCTCATGACATACTACTTACTGTACTACTAACCAATAATCCCCTCATGGCATTCTACTTACCGTACTACTAATTAGTGTTCCCCTCATAACATACTACTTACTGTACTACTATCTAGTATTCCCTTTATAACAAACTACTTACCATACTACTAACCAGTAATCCCTTCACGACACACTACTTACCATACCACTTACTAGTAATTTCCTCATGACATACTACTTACCATATTACTAACTAGTAATCCCTTAATAACATACCACTTACCGTACTACTTACTAGCATTCCCCTCATAACATACTACTTAGCGTACTACTAACTAATAATCCCCCCACGATACACACTGCTTTCCATATTACTAACCAGTAATCCCCTCACGACACACTACTTACCATACTAATAACTAGTATTTCCCTCACAACATACTACTTATTGTACTACTAACTAGTACTCACTTCATAACATACTACTTACCGTACTACTAACTAGTATTTCCCTCACAACATACTACTTACCTTACTACCAACAAGTTATCCCCTCTTGACACACTATTTACTGTACTACTAACCAATAATCCACTCACAACATACTACTTACCTTACTACTAACTAGCATTTGTTTCCTAATTTCACATCTAGATACGTTTTCCAACCTGGTTGTTGATGAATTTGGGTAAACCAGGTGACTAGCTTTACTAGTTACTGGATAAACCAGTTTCCTAATGGGGTCAATTCCAGCTGGTGTCCCATTTCATATTTTTCGCTCTATAGTATAGATGTTCTGACTTCATTGTATACTATATGTTTTTTTATTTTCTTTCGTTGCCGCTAAACGTGTTTCTATAAATTGTGATTTTTCTATCACTGATTTACTCATAATGAAACATAAAGGATGAACATTGTGATACGAGGCTCTAATCTGCTGCGTCCTTTTCTTCTTCTGCTGTTTGTTTGTCTCCACACTGAAACAAGATTTGTCCTGTAAATCCACTGTTGCCATAAGCAGCTGAATGGGATTAGCATGTCTCTCCCAGGCAGTGGAGCGATTCTGATGGACGAAGACGGCTGTGTTGGTAGACGTTAACTGAATGTAATCATCATGTATGAGCTGTGGAAGCACTAACCGAAGCCCAATGGGGTCTGGAGCAAGCCAGAAGGAGCATTCAGGTGACTACTAAACACAACAGACATGAAATGAAACCCTGCAGGAATGTTTGCTGAGAACTCACCGATTATGTTCTATATGTTTGTCTCTCGGATTGTAAGGCTTGGTTTTTGTACTTCTCTTCTGTCTGTCTGTCTGTCTTCTGTCTAAATATGAGCGAAGATGCACGTCTTCAGTGACTTTATTAGAAAACTAAAAGTCTTTTACATTAACGATGCAGATGAGATAAACCTGTGACCTCATTTAGTGGACTTAAGCTTGAAGGCAGGACTGACAGGTCAGTTACAGGCTTCCACGGATGGAAACATCTGCTTTAAAAAAACTTAATGATCAACTGATACCTACTGGTATGATGCGCACATGACTCCTACCAGGATTAGAAAATGAGCACAATCCAATTTGAGAGGGGCTGCTGCTGGTCTTGACTCTTGCTTTCATTGATCACAACAATATGCTGACTCGTGCTTTCATTAATCAATTAACATGTTGACTCATCCTTTCATTGATCAATTAACATGCTGACTCATGCTTTCATTGATCAAAGCAACATGCTTACTCATGCTTTCATTGATCAATTAACATGCTGACTCATGCTTTCATTGATCAAAGCAACATGCTTACTCATGCTTTCATTGATCAATTAACATGCTGACTCATGCTTTCATTGATCAAAGCAACATGCTTACTCATGCTTTCATTGATTCAAATAACATGCTGACTCATGATTTTATATAAAAAAGCAACATGCTGACTCAGGGTTTCATTGATCCAAGTAACATGCTGATTCGTGATTTTATATATTTAAAAAAAGCAACACGCTGACTAATGTTTAAAGCTATAAAAAAAAAAGTAAATTATGCCTGGGACATTTTGTTTGGCTAACTATTAAAGCTTGGTCACTTAGAGGCTTTTAATGAAAATATTCTGATGAGAAATTTGTTCAGTCCTCATTGTTTCTTAATGTTGTCCCTCTCAGTTGCAGAGAGACCCGTCTCATCTCAGGCCAACACTGAGTCCTCCAGCCCCTCTGGGCATCCCCCAACCATCATCGTCACAGCTCCTTCACGAGACGACATCTACGCCACATCGTCTAACATCACCATAGCTGAAGCCATGAAGGAGCGGAGGCCCAGCTCTGCACCTTTGGTAGTGGGGCGAAAAATTGTCACCAGACAGTAACTCAGCATGTCTCAACAGGTAGTGGGACAGTCAATCATTGTTCAATATATAAAATATTTAGACAATCAGGAACTAATATTCATTTGTACAATTGCCACTCGATGAAAGTAGAATACGAAAAGAAATTATGTACAAACCAATGAACCTTCGTTATATCTTTAAAACACAAAAAGACATTGGGCATTAAAAACCTTCATATAATTATTAACCTGTGATGGACTGGCTACCTGTCCAGGTGTACCCCAGGGAATAAGCGTAGAAAATGGATAGATAATTATTTAACCCCTTGGCCAGGTGCAATGCTTTATAAAACTATTACTTCTATTTATTCAGTAATTTTTCCTTCAGCAAAATTCTAATTCTACTTAACATAATCAGGGTGGTCTATAATTCAAACCTTTGCTGAAATCCCAAGACAAAATGATTTGATCGTGGTTATTGATTATATTGTTTTAAAACATCTATCAACTATTTTATCTTTGTATTTGGATTGTGTATTTTGTAAAAACATTGTGTAATTATTGTGTGAAAACATTTTGTAATATAATTTCTCAGAGGATCTCGCGTGGCAACAGCAGGCGCTTCAAACACCGGGAAACGTCTTGGTTGACCTTTTTTGTCTCTTTCCAACAAACCGCAACGGCGGCCTGCAAACCTAAACACCTTATGGACCTAATTTTTCTTCTATTGTGAACCATAAAACCATCTAAAAATTAAAGAATGGACCCTGTCGGAGAGGATGAACCGGACACTATAAAGCTGAAATCCATCAAAGGCTTTAAAACTTTCACGGTGCCTCAAAATGACAGGGTAAGTGATTGAGTTCGGAAGATAAACCAAATCCGTTTAAAGTTTTTGTAATTTCACAAAGTTTGTTAATTTACATCGATGCAGTAAATCTGGGACTCAAGTTACACTGATCCGTAAAATTTTGTAGTTTAGTACAAATTCGGCCACGTTTATATGGTGTGAAAGAAAAAAAAAAAAGACAGAATAAATGGATACATCTGTGAACTAAACCCACTACGACCTGTTCAGGTACATTTCAGGTGTTTGTGACTAATTTCACCTATTAATATAACCATTATTTCTTGGTGATTAATCAACTCATTTTAACTTAACTATATGTTAAAATAAATGTAAAATAAATAAAACAGAGTTCATCAGTTCAATGATGACTCTGATATTCAGGTCCTAGCCCTGACTGAGACATGGATCCGTCCTGAAGACACAGCTACTCCAGCTGCCCTTTCTGTCAATGCAGACTTTACCCAAACACCTCGCTCAGCTGGACGAGAAGGTGGCACGGACATCCTTATGTCTAATAAGTGTAACTCTACTGCTTTCCGTCCTATTTCTACCTGTTCATCACTGAGTTATCATGCAGTAAAGGTATCAGCTCCCTTTAATGCATACATCCTGCTCATATACAGGCCCCTAGGTGGTAATAAGGCCTTTAAATGAGGCTTCAGAAACACTTTGCTCCTCTCTTACCTCATCTCTGGATAAACTATGCCCCCTGATGTCAAAGCCAACTAGACTAAATCTTCCCAGCCCATGACTCACTGATGTTCTAAGGCATCAGTGAGATCAGGACTCAGAGCGGCCAAGAAAAAATGGCATAAATCTAAAGAACACACTGATCTGTCTGACTACCGGCAACAACTCTAACTTTTCACATCCAGCCTAAAGGCTGCAAAGAGAGACTTCTATCAGAACAAGATCCACAATGCTCCTTCCACACGTCAGCTGTTCATGGCCTTTAACTCTCTCCTTTC
>JBAMIG010000012.1:950007-960176 GCA_037177335.1 Kiunga ballochi
CCCCACCCTGCCCACATCTGTAATACATCTCTGTCCTAATAACACATGAAAAGAACATTAACATTGGCAGAACATAAGTGCAGGGTCGCTACAATATGATCATTAAATGGATTATACACACAGCATTAGACGTTGCTAGGCAACAGAGGACTGGAGCATTATGGGTAATTCTCATGCAGTCGGAGGCGTCTCATTTCTAATGGAAGGAGCACTTTGCAGTACACAGACTATGAAGGACACTTTGTGGACTATGTAGTCTGCGTACTTAGAAGTATGCAGTCTCTGTTCAGCTCTCTCCAGGTGCCATAAAGTAAAAGTCCTGCCATGTTTTTGGATCTACCTGAACAGGTGTTTTAACTGACTGGGTCCTGCAGATGAGCATGAAGAGGATTGTCTGTGTTATTACCTCAGAGAGCAGAGATGCCTCTTCGCCATGTGTGTTTTAAACACATACATTTAAACATGTTTAATGACTGCGCGTAAAAACCGCTGTTTAATGGCGCTTTGCGTAAAGAGGGGCGTTCAAAGACTGCACAGAACGTCGTTTTTTACAGCGTTTATGAAAATGGCGTATTTGACGTCGTTTTAGCATTAAAATAGGCGTTTTTAACATATTTTTCTGCACAAAACGGCATATTTTACCGCGCAAACGGGCTATTTAAGTGGCGATATTTGACCACCTTGGCTTGTCATATTGATTTAAAGTCCTTTAACTTGCCATAAAATCTACAGAAAAGAGGGCAGGACCTACTTTACGTGTTTGAGAGGCGCGTGCTTGCCTGACATAATGTTTTTAAACCATTCAACCAGTGTTTTTATGTGCCACCCCTCCCCCACTCCCATTCAGACATTTCCTATCACCATACAGAGCAGACACACAGCACATGGCTTTTGTTTCTTCAGAACTGTTCAGTTAGTGATTTCTAAAATGTACGAGTCATCCCTGAAGGCGTCACCTGTCTGTGTGGAACAGGTATGGCCAGCTCGCGCAGGGATAATATTGTGATAGTTTCCAGGGAAGCGGCAGGTGTGGCGGAACCCATTCTGCTTCAGACGACGATCAGGTGAGCTTGTTGCTTATTTACTGTCAAATAAAGTTTTTTTTTCAGAGATGAGGCTTAAATGTCTTAGCTTGCATGCGCGCGAGCACGCAATGAAACGGATCATGTGATCATTCACTCAGTTTTATGTTCTGTAAATCCTAGAAAATGGGAAAAAAGAAGAAGATGTCTTTATGGATATAATTCAGGAAACACACACAGATCTAACAGCCAATCACAGAGCAGCATTTGGTGATGGACTTCAAACTGAACATCAGGATGAGGAAGAAATGGGATTGAATGATCCTGAATGTGTCAGAGTGTCTCACAAACACAAACATGTCCAGAGTTTAAATAGATGAGCTGCTGAGGTCAGAGAATGGTCAGACTGGTTAGAGATGATAGAGAGGTATCAGGAAGTCCACTTAGCACTGGTTCCAAACAGGATCTGCAGAACATCATCTCTGATCACACAACACGTCCAGCCTGGAAGCAGATGTTCTCCAGGAGAACACAGCGGGTTCCACTTCTGCAGCTAAGAACAGGAAGCTGAGGCTACCTTTCACAGACTCACTGGATCAAAATGCAGCTCAGAGGAATGTTTCCAACACTTTGAAGAAGGTCCAAATGGGTTCTGCGTTGTGCTGTGAGTGCATATATGTCCAGATTAAAACTCACGTTTGTCGTTTGCAGAGAAATAATCTGTAAATATGGGAACTTTGTGGGTAAGACTGCTTCTTTTATGTTTTTTAAATGAAGTTTTCTGAAACTTAAAGCCTAAATGACATATTTTCTATGTTTTATTTCTGCAGGATGATTTGGAAAGTCTGGTTAACGCCCCTTCATCTTTCGCTGCAACAGTATGTCTTTAACCCGGCACAGATTTTAGATTCGCTCGGCTGTTTTCGCACAAACATACAAAGGTTTTATTTTTTTTTAACTTGTGTTCATCAGGATGGAGAGAAGGGAACCATCAAGCCCAAAGCAAACGTTAATGCTAAGGAGGATGCTCAGGCGCTGAAGAAGGCCATTAAAGGATTTGGTACATTTCTTTTGTTCTGTTTAAAGCAAAAGTAGGTTTTTAAAAATAACCAGAGAAACTGTACAAACCATGATCTAACTTTTTAAATCATTACTTCCTCTTTATTACCCAAAAGTCCTCAACTACTGATGGCACCTTATGATCAACCCAACAATGTGGAGCCATGTTTGTAAAATTAACACCAGATTTAAAACAGTAAAGCTTTTTTCATGATGTCCTGCATCACTTTATAATCTCATTTTAGGCCTTTATCTGAATTGTAACGGAGCTATTAGTGATCAGATTCCACATAAACCAGCATCTTAATAGGTTAAGAGCATTACGCAGGTGTTCACTTTATTGCTAAAGCTGATTTAGCATCGTTAGCTAAAAGTGATGCTAAGCAGTCCAAGTGAAATTACTTGGATACTTTTTTTATTATTGATTATTAAACAACAAAAAACAATGTTGGAATAATGAAGTTATTGTTTTTTACATGATTTTTTTTCTCTCTTTGAGACATAAAAGGTTTGAATTTGAGCTAATGTTATGTCGTATAAAAGCTAACTTTAGATAGCACTAGCTAGCTAATATTACATATTTTTACTTTGTTTATCTTTTATTAAATAAGAAACATAACTGTCTTGGTATAATTTCTTTCTAAGTTGAATAGTTTATTATAATATTTAGTTATTTATTTACTATCTGGGAAAAATAAAGTTTTAAAATAAATTTAGCTAATTGGCTAATGTTATATCAGGACAATGCTAGCTGAGGAGAATTTAATTTTAATCTAATACTTCCTTCATTTAGACATTTTATTCCCACTCTTGTATCAGTAACTTTTAAAATACATGAATATTTATTTACTTTTCAGAAATATTTAATAATTTATTCTAACTAGTAACTGAACTAATCTTAATTTTACTGCAGTGTAAACAGACAATACAGGGGAACAACTAACACACCCTGCATTAGATATTTAGTACAATCATTTCTGACGTTAAATGAGAAACAATACTTTGTGTTTTAGGTACTAATGAGAATGTCCTCATTGACATTTTGACACAACGAAGCAACGCTCAGAGGCAGCTCATCTGCAAAGCTTATGAGGAAGAAACCGGCAAAGTAAGTCATCACACATCAGCTGGATATTTATTTACATTACTGTGTATCAGAAAATAATGAGGAGAAATACCTCTTTCATTCAGGTCAACGGTTGTTGTGAAACTCAGGTGATCTGTGTAGCATGTGTGATGTTTTCTGGTTAAAATGGGTTGTGTTTATGATTAATGCCCATTAGATGTGACTTAGTGTAAATTAGCTTGTAAACCAAGGTAAATGTGTTTGTTTTGACTGTTTTCACCTCTTCCTGTTGAATCAGGAAGATGATTACATCCTCACACATCACAAACAAAATAAACCTCGGTCACATGGTAGAAAATGCAAACAGACTCGAGCAAAGCTGCACCACTAACGGCATGTTCTGCATTTCTCTAAGAAAAAATTGAGAAATTTTGTGTAAAATCCCTGAAAAGATTTTGTCCGTTGTGCCTTTGAGCAGTACGACTCTCACCATTCATTGATCAAACAAAATCCCTCATGTGCAATGAGCTTGTTAAAAGTGAAGGTGTGTTTGCATGGTGGTGCACGATGTGCTTCCAGCGCTAAGCCCACATATTTGCATCACAGCCATTACTGAACGACCTGAAAGGCGACACCAGTGGAGACTTTCAGAAGCTGCTGGTGGCGCTTATCACACCTCCTGCAGCGTACGACTGCCATGAAGTGATGCAAGCCATGAAAGTAGGTGTTCCTAACTTTATCCAAAAATTCAACTGGAAGATACAAAATGTGTGAATTGATGGAGCACATCAGACCATAGCGTGTGATTCCTCCTAAAGAGTGCGTGTTGTGGTTGCAGGGAGTCGGAACCAACAAAAAGGTCCTGATTGAAATCTTTGCCTGCAGATCCAACCGGCAGATCAAAGCTCTCAGCGACGTCTTCCTGAAAGGTGAAGAAGAAGAGATGAATAAAACGTTGTTTCCCTGTCAGAAGCTGCATTTTCATGTTTTTCTCTGCAGAAACGCAGAAAGAGCTGATTGCTAAGCTGAAGAGCGAGCTTTCTGGAAATTTCTGCAAAGCGCTGCTCATCCTGGCTGAGGTGTGCAAACAACCGATTTAACTAGATTCAAAGCTGTAATTACCTCTCACTGCGCGCTCTCAGGCCGGTTGAACTGCAGCTTCTTAAAAGCGTAAACCTTTAAGTGAAGTTTGTGTGTCATGTTCAGGGTAAGAGGGACGAAGGCACCAAGGTCAATGCAGAACAGGCAAGAGAAGATGCCAAGGTGGAGCACGACTCATGACTAAGCTGTGAATGCTTCCATATACGTGCTGCTCATCGTAAACTATGTATTTTTTCCTACTAGACGCTTTACAATGCCGGGGAGAAGAAGTGGGGCACCGATGAGTCTGCCTTCATTGATATCATCTGCCACAGAAGTATTCCCCAACTCAGACAGAGTACGCCCTGCTGTCTTATAAATAATATACTATATTTATTTATTTATTTATTAGAGCCACAAAGGCCCCACCACCACTAATACATGTTATTAAATCTCACTGGTTTTCCTTTAATATGGGATCAAAAATGTACAAATACACCTTGTGGTTGCAGAGATGATACCATTTTCCTAAAAGAGTGCAATTTCCAGTAAAATAGGTTTAGACTTCAAAGTGTTAAAGCTGAAACAACAGGAAGGATTTTATTCTGGCGGTGCTTCTTAGCCTGGAAATAAAAAAACCAAATTTATCTGTAAATTTTAAATTAAGATTATTTAAAAAAAAAAAAAAAACTTAAATTATTCTTAAGGTCTGTGAATGGAAAGGCAGCATGACAGACCAGTGTGTACTGAGATACAATATCTTAGTTACTGGGATTTAATTACATACAGACTGTTGTTTTGGATGGATGTGAGCCGTATGGAGTTGTCAGAATTCAGATAGATTTGCTCCATCCCATTATCACAAGAGCCCTTATAATCTAAATGTCATGACAAAATTTAAGGTTTTTTTGAGATAGATTGTTAAAAAGTGCGGGCTGAGTATGGCGGGGCTGAGCTTCCGTAGAATGAGACTGTAATGGATGCAACCTCATTATAAACTGAGAACTAAAGTGTCCCCAAACCAGAGCCTTGTGGAACTCCTCTAAGGGTTTGAACTAGAGATAAGGTCAAAGAGAGCTCGCTGTCCATAAAGACCCATTTCTGCTTAATGCAGACGACTATATGTGTCTATGTAACTGTGTCGGTTATGCTCGTCATGCAGTTTGTCTTCATAGTGACACTAAAAAGGGTCTGATGCAGAAAATGGAGCAATACTCATGCAGTCGTCGAGCCGTGGAGCATAAATACTAACCGGATGTGTAGTTTATCAGCATAGCATGGTTGTGATGCTGTTATCTAGATCTGAGAGGAATGATGTGTTTACCTCTTTTTAAAGAATAAACAGGTTATAATGAGGTGTGTAGATTCAGGGCTCTGGTTAACTGTATTTATTTAGTGCTTTTAATTTGAAGTGCAAAGTAAAATTAGCTTTTTTCCTGAAGTTCTCATTGAGTACAAGAACATTAGTGGGAAGACGCTGCAGCAAAGCATCGAAGGAGAGATGTCTGGGAAGCTGGAGGAGCTGCTGGTCGCTGTTGGTAAAGAAACCCTGTTTTTCTCATCATCCAGTTTGATCCGGTTGTAAACTTATTCCCACCCTGCTGTTCCCTTCCAGTGAAATGCGTGAAGAGTGTTCCCGCTTATTTAGCAGAACGTCTGCACGACAGCATGAAGGTGAAGCCTTTTTTTTTTTATCTTTATGGGATTTTTCACAGCTGCAGATCTCATCACATTTAGTTACCTAAACACATAAAATCCCTCCAGTGGCTTCAGTTCAGTAAACATCTCCCGTTTTTATCTACAAGATTTTTATTCCTGAATTTTAAAAATGCTGCAGGATTTTCATCCATTTTTACTTGAAAATGCCCCCAACGTTAATCATCACAAATGCTGGCCGTTGATCCTGTGTGAAATGTGTTGTTGGCCCGTCATGAGGCGCCGTTCGGCCGTTCTCTGTGCAGGGCGGCGGCACCGATGAGTCCAGCCTCAGCCGGATTATGGTGAGTCGCTCCGAGATCGACCTGCTGGACATCCGAGCCGAGTTCAAGAAAATCTACACCCGCTCGCTGCTCTCTGAAATAGACGTGAGTTGTTGTTTCTCAACTATAAGCAGAAAATATGTGAAATATCTGCACTTTTTTGGCAACAAGCCACGACATAAACGTGTTGAAACAAATAAAGATGCCAAACAAACGCAGAGCGGGAAACTTCCTGCTGCAACTTTAATCCGGCTGGTTTGGTTTTTACCCCGTTTACCATCAATACCCGGAGGCCCTGCCTGAGTTTGGGTCATGCAAACACACCGGCCACTTTATCAGGACCCATTGACACCCAGAGGTGCTGCCTCCAGATCATGATCTGTGTATTGGTTTATGCATTGATCTGAACGTATCAGAGGTCAGGAAGAAGGGACAGAAAGTCCAATAAGCACTGGTTCCAAACCAGTGCTGGTTTTCTTGTCCCACTTTGGTCCCCAGTATGCTTTCACCAGCACAACGTCCTGCTGCTGACCATGTGCATCCCATAATGAGCACTTCTGCTGGAAACTTCCAGCAGGATGATGTCACACAGCTCATCTCCATGACGATGCGTTCACTGTCCTCCAACAGCCTCAGTCATCGCACCAACAATTAAAACAAATCTTCCAAACCGGTTGTAACCAGTTGAACCGAGCATGAAACTGGTTTGGTTATGCGTCCTCCTCCAGACAAAGTTATTTGTTTGCATTTCAGAGCGTTAGCGTTAGCGTTAGCTCTGGGAATGAGGCGTCGAATGGGAGACGGGAAGCCGGTTAGATTAACGGAGCAGTGTGGGGAATTATTTCAGCTCTCATAGATTCTCTTTCTCACTTTCTATTTCAATTCATTTAATGGTTTTATTCGGCCTCAAAAGACGATCTGTCCTCACCCGTATCCCTGTCCCTGCTGCTGACATGGTCCAACATGATGCTCCCACCGCCGTGCTTCAGAGGAAACGGGGTGAAGGCTCCCTTTGGCCTCACATCCTGTTGGTTGCAGGATTTTGTGCCAATCTTCTTACATTTCAGGAGAACTTGTGTGAGCTGAACTTTCTATCTGTCGTTTTGCAGTCAGAGCTGTCGGGTGACTATGGCAAATGCATGAAGGCGATCTGTGGAGGAGACGACTAAATGCAGAAGACAAGAGGACATCTTTCTTTTTACTTGCTTTTCTTTTCTTTAATTTATCTGGAATCTCTGAACTTATGATTTATTTTCAGTTTCAACTTCCTGTTTATGTTAGTAGCCTCCTTACAGAGGGACACATCTCTTCTAATGCTACTAAATGTGAATATTTTAGTTAGGAAACCTGATCCATCACTTCAGGGGGGGGTGTGGGGTCACCCCTCTTGCCCCTGATTATAAGCAGGTAGAAACAATGACGGGTGAATTAATCCAGCTGCAGCCATAAAAACAATCGACACCAGGAATTGCAGGCAGCAAAAAACACCAAAAATACATAAAAATATGCAACTTTATCTGCATGGAAAAGCAATTAATTTAATTTAATTATCAGAGTCAGAGAGTAAGAGCAACCTGACCTGATCACATCAATAATCTGCTGCTTGTAGTTCATCAAACCCACCAGCTGGTGGCACAATTTACCAGCAAAGAGGAATTTAAAGCTTCAATGTTGAGATTTAAATGCTTCTGTAAGGCTTTAGCTCTTCAAACATGCCATTCTGTGTTTAATCTGTGGAAAACTCTTGGTTTCTACAGGCTTAATCGCTCTTGAATAACCTTTATTACAACTTTTTGTGTGTGATTACATGTCAAATCACTTCTGTCATTATTAAAAACATTTGATAAGTTCATTATTTTCTTTTACAAAGATTAAAAAATAACCCGTTTATTGAAAATGCTGCATGAATTCCTTTAGAGGAAACGATAAAATTTCATAGCTGTAGTTTTCTGAAAGGTGCTTAAATCTGATCATTCAGCAGACTGGGCCAAAATCAATAAATTAAAATCAGATTTGGTACGTTCAATAAGTCACTACATCTCATTACTGTTTGTCTGGTAATGGACGATGTCTTCATAGAGACTGACTAAACATTTATATCTTTTACAAGTCGACGTAATTACACTTGATTGTTATAAATCCCAGCTTTGTTTGGCAATTTATTGGCTTTTTATCAAATAATTTTAATGAAGCGAGAATTCCCAACTTCCGCGAATGCAACGTCATCATCGAGCCGTGGCGCATGCGCGTTATTAATTTAGCCTTTGGCGCCATTGGCACGAAGACTGGAAGAAACGGCAAAGAAAAAGGTTTTTATTTTCTGTTAAAATGTTATTATTCATATATACATCTATAAACACGAGTCATTTAAAGGCCTGGATTAATTTTACCAGTATAAACATGCATATATCTAAACTAGTTTACGGTAAACAACGGGTGTTTGTTTTAGCTAACTTCTGTTATTTGATCAAATGAATAATATGAGCAAATCCACAGAAAATGACTTTTAAAACAAAAAAACATTACTTAGTCAGGGAGCAGCTCTCAAATGAATTAAAGCAGAATACATTTATACAGAAGACAGATTTATCTGACATGATGCTAAAATGTATTTAAATTTATTTAAAATTTTCATATTAAACCTATAAATTCAAACTCTACATCTTTAGAAACAGTTTAGAAATGTGAAAAACAAACAAAATTAGGTGTAAACCATCTGTTCCTTTTTGAGAACAAAAGTATTTAGTGTTAAAACGAAGTGGTGACCTTAGCGAGCGCTAGGCTACATTAGCTCCATATTATATGTTTTACAAGTTTGTTGGCTAGGAAACACTATAATAAGACCTTTATTAGTGATAAACTGTAATCTGAGTGTAAGGAAGATGTGAGGCTCACGTGCCAGAAGAAAAACTTTAATGATTAATTTAAATTTAAACACATTTTAATCGTCTTTAGTCTGATCAGCTGTTCTTTCAGCCTCTGGAGACTCCGTGAAGATGAGCGACGGCCCGCATGAGAAAGAGTTTGAGGAAGACGAGGAGATGCTTTCAGACAGCGACTCTCTGAGCTTGTTGCGGCATCTTCCAGAGCGCCGTACGGCTAATGCTGCTTCCTGCGATGCTGAGGACGAGATGGACAGTCATCAGCTCAAATCGTCTGAGCCGGAGACGTCCGGCTGTGGGACGTCTGCAGCAGAGTCTTCCTCAGTATCAGGTGAGCCCAGAAATCCTGTTCACACGGTTACCAAGGTAACCGAAACACCTTTACTTGCCCTGATCTTATTATTCTGTACAGCGAATGCTTTGCAATGGTCCAAACTCCCGTCTCTGAAGTCTCTTCAAAAGAGGGACGGGAAGGGTGAGACGCATCTTCACAAGGCCTGCAAGAGGGGCAGCCTGGTTCAGGTCCAAATGCTCATCCAGGCTGGGATCGATGTCAACGCAGAGGACAATGCAGGTCTCTCTGAGCTCATCTGCATGTTTACGTGTCTTTGTTATGACAACATTATCCATAAGAAAGACATAAAGACAACTCCAGGACATGTTTTCAGGCTGGACAGCTCTCCATGAGGCGTCGGCTGTAGGCGATGAAGCGGTGGTGGAGGAGCTGCTGAAGGCCGGAGCCAATGCAAACGCCCGGAGCTGTGATAGTGTGACGCCGCTGCATGATGCTGTTTATTCTGGACACTATCAGGTGATGCAGAGACATAAAGGTGTAGAGTATTTCTGAGACCTGCCGTCTGCAAGCTGAGGCTCTGGTCCACAGTTATCTAGAACCGGGATGCCTAGATCCGGTCTTTCAGGTGGATCCTTGCTCCAAAACACCTGAATAAAGCGTCTTAATTCCCTCTTTTGCACGTCTGGCAGCTCTGCACAGGCACGTTAACGGGTTAGGGTTATATATATATATATGTATATGTATGTATATATATATATATATATATATATATATATATATATATAT
>JBAMIG010000012.1:1041028-1051040 GCA_037177335.1 Kiunga ballochi
CACCTCATCTGTGATGAGAACGTTTCACCTCATCTGTGATGAGAACGTTCCACCTCATCTGTGATGAGAACGTTTCAAGAAGCTGTAAATTAACGCATACAGGTTGCACAGATCACCACAGTCCACAAAGCGGTTACTCATGATGCTCCTTTCAGAGAACACCATCGTAGTCTCACCATGTTTAAAATAGTCCGAAACGTTTTTCTGAGCTCACAAGGGAATATGGACTCTGCGCGGTTCTCATGGGGATGTATTATCTGGGAATAACGGAAATGTAAATGCAGCTACGTTTGAAATGAACATCTATTCATGTAGTTAAAGGAAACCATTCCACCACCAGCAGACTGGATGGATACCCTACATAACTAAATCCACTGAGTTGCTTCCATGTGATTGGCTGATTTTCCTCATACAGGCTGACCTGATGTGGACGATGTTTTTATACCAGTCGGTGATTTAACAGGACCTAATCATTACTTACAACAAAGAAAAGCAGAGAAAGTAAAATAAATGGCAAACTTCTTCCTACCAATATGTTTAAGGAGACATTTCTAATCCTCCTCCATCAGAGCTGTCAGGAGTCACCTCAGAAGGTCTCTAACCTCTCGTTTTGACAACCGTGATCCCTCTCTCTTCCTGTCACATTGACGAGGCTTTCTGGGTTCAAACTTACCCCCATAGTGACGAGAAATAGCTGTACAGACATGTCAGAGGTCTCTGTGGAAGCTGGATTCCATTAGAGAACAACAGAGATGGTCCCCTCGGTCCCTCAGGTCTTAAAGCAGCATATGACACTGTGCCTGAAGGCAGAAGTAAGTCAGCCTTACATAATCCAGTGCATGAGCTTCCACAGGAGATGGACATTAACAACGTGCTGCAGCTGGGGCACAAATATCCATAATACAGACAACAAAATGAGACTTTTCATCCATCTTAGATGCAACATAGAGTCTCAGTCATGCTTGAAAGGTTTATTTCGGTGCGGGTTCACTGGAAAATATACATATGAGCCTGTTCTTACTATTACAAGCTGGAGGGTGTTTAAATGTGTGCATCCCTATGCAGGGACAGACATGATGAAGGGGGATGGAGAGGTTGGCATATGGTCACAAGAGAGGCACGATCACGAGCTCCAGAGCCAAAGCCCTGCCTTGTGTGTGACACGCATCATGGCAACAAACATGGATGCCGAATTTCTGCAGCATCTAGGCTGAATGCACGGGTGAAGGGTAAGGGGTGAGGGTTGCTGTTTGGAGGGGGGGCGGTATGATGATGATGGCCTGAATTGAGAAGAGCCACCTTTTGATTTTGAGCAGGCCTTGTGCCTGGCAGGCTGGCCGGCCATAAGGCGGGGTGGGGCTTGAGGATAATGGCAGCAGAAGGAAGAGGAGGCCGACAGCTGGCGAATTCTGCCCCAATATGTTTCCATGAAAGAGGCGAGGAAATTTCAGAAGACGCAAAGCCCGGACGACACGCTCGGCGGCAAAAGGGAAGATTAAAAATAAAATGAGTTAACATCTTGCACGTTTCACCCCACGATGCACATTTCAGCACAGGAAGACAAGGGGAGGGGGCTGATGGTAACACTGCGTAAAAACACTCCCAACAAACAAAATGCTTCCAGTTATTTAGAGGAAGTCATGTGTCACCTTGTGCAGCACACACAGATGTGGCCTGGAGTGTTTTAAGCCACTTTGCACCCCCTCCTGCTTACCCATACTAAGCATATTGAAAATCTAAAATGCAAATGCTTCCTCGTTTTTCTCCCGTCTCTCCTTTTTTTTAAAAACTCCAATCACCGTGGCTCTAATGAGGTGTAAAATATGTGCATTAATGACTGAAAAGTTATTTAGATCTGGGGAAGAGTTAATTGGTTTTAATCACAGCCTACATCCATCTGGTTACAAGAGACAACAAACTACTTCATCCGGATGCCTCATTAGACATATTGTGAGTCGCTTCGATGGGAGGAAACACCATCTTAACTTTGTTAATTTATTTATTTTTATTCATTTGATTACAGCTTTTATTTATTGATTTATTTTAAAAAAAACACCTTTTACCTATACGAGTGCAAACTGTAGAGTCCAGAATGAGTGGCTGGGGACCAGTAGAGTCCACTGGTTTCCTTTCAGACCCTCCCCAGACACTGCAGGTGTGCCTCAGGGCTCCGTCCTGGGGGCCAGTCTCTTTGCTACCCATCATTGTGGACCTCTGGTCGCCTCTAGAACTGGATCTATAACTCATTACCAACCCATCATTCCCATCCCACTACGGCTCCACTGGCTCCCAGTAAAGAATTTTACTAAATAATGATTGTTTTTTTTAGCTTCCTGTTGCAAAGTGTATTAAAATAAAATGTTTTATTATAATAAAAAGTAGAAACCATGACTCATCCTCCTGCTTTTATTGATTTATTGTGATAAAACGTTATTTATACAGCGCCTTTCCATTGACACATAAGGTTGAGGACAATTTTCTATTAAAATGAATGAAAACATGTCCTGAAAGTTATGATAATTAGATTGGAATCTGATCTAATTAATTATGTCTTTCAGGTTATTCTAATTTATACAATGAGTTTGTATCAGTTAATTAATAAAAATACAAAACTCATTGCTTCTGAGCATGCTCAGTACGGCGGGCGCTAGTGGGGATCTTTAGGCAGAAAGTTACAGAAAAATAGATCAAATTAGATCAAATTCGGCACTACCAAAGAATCCTAAAAGGTCATTCTTTCATTCCCATTTCTAACATAAAATATTAAACTTTGAACCATTAACAGCATGATGATGTGTCTGTGTACGGTGTCGCTGGCCTACCTGGTGCCGGGGTCAGCAGCGGGTCAAGCAGGTCGTCCCTTGTTGGGGCTGGTTTGCAGTGGTTAATGGTAGTTGGAGAGGCTGTTGGTGCATATTGGCTGCCACATTTCCATCACTTCACCCCAAAGCAGCGCTGACTACACAAGTAGCCTAGCATCATCAAGGATAACTGCAGAGTGGCAGAATAAGGGATTAAAATGCAAGCGCTACGAGTATGCATGCATAACCAACAGCCTGAGAGTAAATCCAGCTGGAAACTGTTATAATAAACAATAAAACATCAAGCAAAAGTCATTCTTAAGCTACGTTTATACGCAGAAGACAGCTATGCAGAAGTACGGACAGTTTGGTCCATCTCCACGCATCATTTCTTCCCCTTTCTCTCCGTCACTTAATGCAGAAAGCACAAAAATCCTGGAGGTAATGTTGACTTGTATAGCTCATACACAAACCAGAGAAGAAAAGGAGCAAGAAGACAACGATACAGAAATCGCCAAAATAAAAGCACGTGGTGACAAAGTCAGAAGAAGTCTGAAAAAAACAACAAACTTTATTTTTTCTTCTTCTGTGCTTTGATGTTTGTTATAACCGCACATTGTCGCTATTAAATGCTGTTTAAAGGCAAAAGCAAACTGTGAACTCAACACTGCCCTCTAGTGGATGAACTGACCCAACTATGGCAACGTAAAAGACATGGAAGTATGAGATGTGACGAGGTTTCATACGGATGTCCCGGTTTACGTACGAGGACATAAATATACCCTTATAGCCAACAGTTTCATTAATAAGCTCAACTAACGAGGTAAGAAATGAATAGAAAATAATCCCCAGCCTCTCCTCCTGAGCTAAACTTAAGTCTGCCTTAAGATGCATATCAGCAGCAGTGATCACATCAGACATTAACCGTGCAGCATGCATGTAGGGTTTCTGTCGGTGGGGCAGGATGGATGCAAGCATGGCGCTTTGTGCTAAACCCGAACACCCACCATCTGTTGGCCACCATGTCCACAGGACGGGGTTTGCAAAGATCCAAACCGGCCAAGAAGTAAAATGTGTGAACTGCAGGCCTGCTAATCAGAAGTGTTGATAAGAAACCGTGCTGTGTGTGACTCACACCATGAAGATGAAGAGTTAGGAAGAAATATTCATCTTTAAAGTTATTTTAATAGTTCGGTCCTGTCTGGAGCTAGAAAACCTAGGAAGTGGAAATGATGCAATAAAAAACCTAGGAAGTGGAAATGATGCAATAAAAAACCTAGGAAGTGGAAATGATGCAATAAAAACCCAGGAAGTGAAAATGATGCAATAAAAAACCTAGAAAGTGGAAATGATGCAATAAAAAAAACAGGAAGTGGAAATGATGCAATAAAAAAAAAACAGGAAGTGGAAATGATGCAATAAAAACCTAGGAAGTGGAAATGATGCAATAAAAAACCTAGGAAGTGGAAATGATGCAATAAAAAACCTAGGAAGTGGAAATGATGCAATAAAAACCCAGGAAGTGAAAATGATGCAATAAAAAACCTAGAAAGTGGAAATGATGCAATAAAAAAAACAGGAAGTGGAAATGATGCAATAAAAAAAAAACAGGAAGTGGAAATGATGCAATAAAAACCTAGGAAGTGGAAATGATGCAATAAAAACCTAGGAAGTGAAAATGATGCAATAAAAAACCCAGGAAGTGGAAATGACGCAATAAAAAAAAAAACAGGAAGTGGAAATGATGCAATAAAAACCTAGGAAGTGAAATCATGCAATAAAAAAAAACAGGAAGTGGAAATGATGCAATAAAAAACCTAGGAAGTGGAAATGATGCAATAAAAAACATAGGAAGTGAAAATGATGCAATAAAAAACCCAGGAAGTGGAAATGATGCAATAAAAAACCCAGGAAGTGGAAATGATGCAATAAAAAAAAACAGGAAGTGGAAATGATGCAATAAAAACCTAGGAAATGAAATCATGCAATAAAAAAACAGGAAGTGGAAACGATGCAATAAAAAACCCAGGAAGTGGAAATGATGCAATAAAAAAACCCAGGAAGTGGAAACGATGCAATAAAAAACCAGGAAGTGGAAACGATGCAATAAAAAACCCAGGAAGTGGAAATGATGCAATAAAAAACCCAGGAAGTGGAAATGATGCAATAAAAAACCCAGGAAGTGGAAATGATAAAATAAAAACTCAGGAAGTGGAAATGATGCAAAAAAAAACCAGGAAGTGGAAATGATGCAAAAAAAAACCAGGAAGTGGAAATGATAAAATAAAAACTCAGGAAGTGGAAATGATATAATAACAACATCTTTAGGAACTTATTCTGCAGAACACGGCAGGAATCTGGAGCACGGTTTTCCTGTGTGCCTGGTGAGACATTAGCATTTAGCTGAGAGGCTATGATGTCACTTCCTGTCACCCATCTTCAGCTTGTATTAGTTTTCTGCTGATGAGTCAGCTAAACTGTGTTTGCATGACTTTCTTTGCGGCACATTGAGTTGCAGCATGTATGATTTACTGGATTTACTGGGAAAGGTTTTGTCATGGAGGGAGTAAACTCCCTCACTCATATTGATATCTGTTGCATATTCTATATGCTCGGTCTGCAGGGTTGTCGCCGCTGTTTCAGGCTCTTGGTGCTGCTGGGGGTCCTGCAGTGCAGCCCTGAGGCTGTGGTGTGGGTCCCAGTATGTCCAGCTTTGGCTGGTGTCTTGTGATGGTGGCTGGCTCCTGGTATGAACAGATCTCCTAGATATTGTTTCCTCGAGCCAGATGTTTATTTCCATGCTAATATACAGTGAGTGGGTGGGTGGTTGTGTGTGCATGCACGCTGTTTGTGTGCACTGCTGAATACATTGCAGAAGCTAAAAAAAAGACCTGGCGGCGTATCCATACGCTTCACGGCTTGCTTCTGACATCCACAGCCTGAAGGGGAACCAAACCACTGAAACATCTGCACTTGCTGCCAGAAGCTGTGATTCTGTCAGATAATTCCTCCTCCTTTCACTGTCCAGACACTTAAGGCCCATTTATGCTTCCTTACAAACATAATAGTGTCCAATAAACTAATAAAGTAGTAAAAATCCTACAACAGAGCCAAACATCAATGTGATTTTGATGCACGTTTACCACCTAAAGTATCGGATTAAACACTTTTTAAATGTGTGGATATTCTCTGCTGATTTAATTTCTGACAGATTTACGTAGAAAACGTGCACGTGAAGCCGGCAAAACAATTAATTCTGTCACATGATCATGGCAACCTATCAGATTTTATTTAGTTATAAATATATATCATCACAGTTTATAAAGCATTGTAAGTTGGGTTTTATTTATGTTCTTACAGTAAATAATAAACATTGTACAATCAGGGTTCCCCTTTAAGAGGCAGGAAGTATTAATATTGATGTTGCATTGCTCTAAAATTCACTAATAATCTGCTGTGAAACGATGGACTCATCCTGGACTAAACAGACGCCATTTTACTGACGTAGCGGAAAAGGAAGTGCTGGACTTTCAAAATAATGGTAGCAAACTGGAGGCTAATGTGTATAGATGTGAGTATAAAGTTATTTATTTATACGCAGCTTGCTTCATATCCGATGTTGTGCTTATAATAACTCATAAATCATTTGTTTGGGACTGCGCTAACCAGTTAGCATACGTGCATGTTAGCTGTTTCACCGTGATGGACACAAAATAATCCTTTTAGCAGAATAATAAGTGACTTACTAAACCTGTGAAACATTCGCCTGCTTCTTTTTAAACATCTGATTTTTGATTTGCATTTTAATGAAATGAGTAAATGACTTTTTTTATTATTGACAACATGAAAGCTAATAAAATAGATTTTAAACTCGCTCTGTTTATATAACACTATTTATGTGCAGCTTGTATAAATGTTAAGCAGTGATGCCACAAAGTGTCTGGATCACGCTGAAGACCTCTGTTCCAACAGAATTAATGTTGTTTCGCTGCAGTGGTGCATCATGGGAATGGATGTGTTGATGTTTTAGGATGGAGGCGAACGCACTGAGGCTGTAAAACCGCAGTGGGTTTTTACATCTGTCTGGCCTCATTGCTATGCACAGAGCCTGGAGCCACACTTCTCTGCTTCCACCGTGGGGTAGAACACCCTGGCTACGATAGCTGACAGATTACCGCCCTAAACAGTGAGAAAGAGGCCTGCCAGCAACAGCTGTCCTTTAGCATTGGAAATGCTAAGCTCCCCTTTGACAAAGACTGAACAGGAATGAGTGTCAACAATGCTTTGCCCTGAAGTGCTCGCTAACATCTTGTAACTTTCTGCGCTCCAAACCTCTTCTGTTGTATGCTTGTGGATCAGCAGAGCATGCCAGCTGTAATAAGCGTGGTGGCTTTGTTGAACATTACTGTGGCAGAAAAAAACAAAAGCGCGGTCAGAAGGGCTCTTCGGCTCGCGCTGGCTTTCCAGGCTGCTATGCAAATGAGGTCAGGGGAGAAGAAAGCAAACAAATCTGTTAATTGATACATCCTGTCAGAGAAGGGCCTCTGGGATTACCTGGATGAGCTGGAGTGTCGGCGCAGAGTAGCTGGGACACACCGCAAGAGTTTAAAGTGCAGCTAATGGGGCTATTAGCAGCCATCCTCTACAGGCTAATGGCGACCATTTTGCTGGCTGTGGAGAGGTGCCCAAGCTGTCGAGGACCAGGTATTCTGGGTGACCTAAGTAACCCGCTATGACCCTGATGTACAAGTGTGTGGGTAAGTTCAACAGCCTCTCCAGAAAAAGCCATCAGTAGCATGAAGGCACTAATTAAGGTACCACGGTCAGCCGAGTCCCACAAGCATAGCACACAGTGTGAGTGTATACTGAACCTTGTCATGTAGGTCACTTTGCAGCTTTTAGCAAAGCTATGCATATTAATGTCCTACTGCTGCCTCCTCGTGCTTTAGCGAGGGGGGGGTTGTGTACTACATGTGGGGCTGTTTGCTGAAACATATGCATTGCAAATGGAGATTATGGCTGCTTACAGTTAACCCAGTCCCCGTGGCGTTTTCCAGCTATTAGGACCAAAAACACATGACATCACAAGCTACGCATGGCACCAAACATACCGGCTCATGTGAATCACATGACATGTGGGCTTCACATGTCATGTGATTCACATGAGCTTTGCATGTAGTTTTATAGGATCTCACACTACTCAAACATGTGATTCACATGTGAATCCCAAGCTGTTTGCATGTGATGTACATGTGAACTAATGTCAAAGTTACATGTGATTTTCTTACATATAATAGAGAACACATAGGTGGTTCACATTAGATTCACATGTAGGTTTCATGTTCTTGACTCATATGTAAACCTAATGTGTGATTTACATGTGGAAAAACAATGTGAATCCTGTGCTGTTCACATGTAATTCACTCATGCCTGATGTTACAAACTCGCGTTATTCACATGAGTAAAGTATTTACATGCATTTTTCTGTAATGTGAAAACCCACGAGTCACATGTGAATCATGTTACAAACTCATGATAAATGTGTAAAAACACACCTGGCTTTCTCACCTGCAGAAGCTAAAAACCTCATGTGAAACATGCTCAGTACATGTGAAGCTGGCTCCGCCCACATCCTCACTGAAACGTGACTTTCGTCCCGTAACGTGGGAGCAAAGTGCTGCAGACACAAGAGTTCATCAGGTGTCAGGAGTCTCGCTCAGTGGCATGCATGTGGCGCGCATCTTCAGCGGCGCCTCACAAATCGTCTGCCGCCACGTCAGTCAAGCCTTGTTTTCGCATCACCAGCATCCTTCCCGTCTCGCTCGGCTGCGTCGCCGCACAGTCGGTCGGGGATGTGTGATGTACATCATCGGTAATCAGATAAGTTGGGTACCATCCTCCTGCTTTCCCTCCAAAACAACATGTCCACTGAACTGAAAGCCAGAGTGCAACTGTCACATTAGCAGCCAGAGAGAACTCACTTCCCTGTGAGGCTCGTAAACAAAGCCGGAAAGATGTTTTGCATGACAGACAGACTGACGGCTCTTTCAGGGAGCGATCCGCCACCCTCTGCTCTCTGCTGTCATCTCCAGCTCTTTCATTAAAACCACAAAGCGGGGCCCGTATTTGAATATGCATGAAAAAAAGGTTGGGATGATGTGGTCACGGTGCATCACTGAGCGGCTTTACCTTCTCTTTGTTTTGCACATGAAATGCTTCCTCTCATGACGACAACCTGCATTTCTGACCTCACAATGGATTGCACGAGCTTTCAAGTGTGGCACTTTAATGAGGCATTTCGCCTCCACTGAAGGGATTCTGTCACAGAACTGGGATAAACCCTCCCTGATCCCAGTTAAGTGTTTGTCACTTTTATAATGAGGCCCGGCTCGTTATGTTTGCCGTTCTGCCGATCATAATGGAGTCGTGGCTGCTACGTTCTCCTGCAGAGGTAACGCCACTTCATCACTTTTGCTCTGAGCACTTTGGGGAAGTTGTTCATTATTTGTGAATCCTGAGGCTCTCAGGGAGGCGAATGAGACGGAAACAGCCAATTATGGAGCGTGATTTATTAAAATGTGAGAAAGTGTTACTGGAAATGTCATTAGGGCCAAACAGGAAATGCTTACCAAAGGCTGCATGGTGAAGGTCATGGATGTAGTTTACCATCAATTAACAGGAAGATTTCCCTAACTCAGTCTGCTCTGTGCCATCACACCTGCTGGGTGGAGAAAGAGACACATGCAAACACGGACAGGTCACCTGAATACTGTCAACCAATCACATGGTAGAAATAAATACACACTGGCGACTTAAACACACTGGTGCACGCCTGACCACCACGAGCAACTGCGGGTTCAGACTTCAGAAAGAGTGGGACCCGAACCCGCCACCCACCCATCTGAGGTGGGTCACACTACACCAGCGCCACAGCTACTCAATGCTGTCCACTGGTTAGAGATGACAGAACAGCAAAAGTCCTGTTAACACTGGTAATATCTGGTAAACATTGAGGTGAAAAGGAAAACCTCCTGAGATGCATGAGGCGACAGCAGGAAGGAAAACCTCCTGAGATGCATGAGGCGACAGCAGGAAGGAAATCCTCCTGAGATGCATGAGGCGACAGCAGGAAGGAAAACCTCCTGAGATGCATGAGGCGACAGCAGGAAGGAAAACCTCCTGAGATGCATGAGGCGACAGCAGGAAGGAAA
>JBAMIG010000012.1:1178869-1192425 GCA_037177335.1 Kiunga ballochi
AGCAGTCACCGGGGGAGAGGCGAGGTTTATTCATTGCAGTCACCGGGCGAGAGGCGGGGTCTATCCCAGCAATCACCGGGCAAGAGGCGGGGTCTATCCCAGCAGCCACCGGGCGAGAGGCGGGGTCTATCCCAGCAGTCACCGGGGGAGAGGCGGGGTTTATTCATTGCAGTCACCAGGCGAGAGGCGGGGTCTATCTCAGCAATCACTGGGCGAGACAACTGGGCTATAACTGGTTGTTTACTGAAAGTAAGCCCTTATTTTGAGTCATAACAGCAAAGGAAATAAATGCATAAAGAGCTTTTTTTGTCCCTCTATATATAAAACCACCCTCTCCAAAGTCACATTTATCCTCACATGCAAAACAAAAAGACAAAAAAAGAAGTGAATAGTTTTCAAGCGGCTGTGTGGCTTCCTGTTTGTGTGACACGGTCTCCGGTTATATTCCCACATGCAGTGAAACCAAACGGGTCAGTGGTGACTATACCGATCATGGAGCATGATCATTTCTCATGTTGTGAGATCTCTACTATGGGTGTAACCAGTACGTTTTTGCTTTTAAACTTAACAGGTAACTTCTAAAACTACGTCCAGTTTGTTCAAAACTGAGTCACTTTGTCTAAGTGTCATGAATAACAGAGTGTTAGCTGTCATTTAACTCTCTGGCAGTAAAAGCCAGTGAGTAGAGGCCTGCAGCTGTTTGGTGGGTCGATGGTTCTGTTTGAATAAATGAAAGATGAGGGAGCAGATTGTCGTGAGACCCAGTGATCAGTCAACATTTGGATAGAAAGAGACACTGGTTCCCAGGGACACCAGTTGAATGGCAGAGAATGGCTTCTTCTTGCAGATGTGTGTAAAACTTTGTCCCTGGGCTCACGGTGATCTGTCAGAAAGTAGGCGCGGTATGACACTAAGCTCCAGTGATGTGATACAGCTGGAGTGGCTGACAATGCTGATGCTAATGGCTTTCAAACTTCCCTTAAAGACATGAAAATTGAGGAGGCTGAATAATTCACAACACAGCATATGCAAGGCCTGTCACTTAGCATCCAGGAGTCATTACTCTGCACAAGTTTGTATGGCGGAAGTTGTGACAGGCAAGGAAGTCTTCTCGTGGAGCCTGGGGACTAGATGAAGAGTCGTGTCCCAGACAATCAGTTAAAACAAAAAATCCTTCAAAACAACAGGAGAAAAAACTTCTGATAGCTTAACTAGTCTGTCCAGTTGTGTGACTGGCAAACAATAAGCACATTGGCTGCCATCGCTAAAGCAGAGCCCCATGCTGCCGCCATTTTGGCTCATTTTTTAATGCTTCAACTTTAGCCAGGTGCAAACATGGGGGGCGGTAGGTGCACGATCAGATCACAGTATTTATGATGGACGAGGGGATTGAATGGAAAGCATCATCTTTCATACCAGTGTTGGGGTTTTTAGACATTTCTAAACAGATGATATACGGCCAAATGTCTTTCCAACACAGTGGAAATGTGCCTGTTCTTTATTCTCCATTAACCGTTCAGTATCGTAGACATCCATCATGGTTCTAACAGGACATTTACAGTCCATGCTAATGATAGCATTAGCCTTATTAGCTTTAAATGTCTAAACACAAAGGGACATGAGAGGCAAAAACCACATTTAGCTGTGAAGTGACATAACTTTTTTTCTGTGTTTATGCAAAGAGACCTGCATCCAGCAGGTAAACATGCTGCATGTTTGTGCCAAAACAAACAACAGGACATGTTTATCACCATCCTCATACCCTCACAGGAGCAGGTGATGATGCAGCAGACTCCTTTAGCATTAGCCAGTGTGCTTGTTTTGTCATGATTTGTCATTTTTCCCTGAAACGTCGTTGTGGAAAACACAGGTAAGGACATGCAGCCGCATCGAGGCCTAGCAGGATGTGCTGGGTCTTTTAATGGGCATGCACAGTGGGAGGGGAGGGAGGGTGTCAGCAGATGCCAGGATTTCAAGCCTGATGCCACAGCTGTCAGCACAGATGATGCCTCCACCATGAGTGCTCCTACACAGCTCAATGACCAACAGAGGACACAGTGATTCCTGGACATCCAGGTTGGATGTGGAGATGTGTGCTCCGGGTTCCCCATGAGGGGAAAAGCTGCAGCTGAGCACCAAAACTCAGGGACAGCTCTTATCTTCCATGTCTGAGAGGTCAAAACGGAAACTGAAGCGGCGAGGAGCCCAGTGTGCAGCGAAACATGGCGACGACGGGGAAATGCAGAAGAGGAACATGCAGCTAAATGCGTGCACGGCTGAGTAGAGCAGTGTTAAAGGAGCACCCTGTGTGGCCGCAGTGGCGATGAAGCAAAGGCCGACAGATGGATGGAGACGGAAGTTTCCGGGCTCTGGTGTTCCGTGCAGGTGGTCCAGGGTGCAGGGATTGTCAGCGATGGTGAATTATTTAAATGGCGAGTGTGGAGAAGGGAATGGATGCATCTGTCGCACATCCTCTAAGAGCCCCTCCAGCAGATGTGTTTACTCACCACACATACCAGCTAACTACTTAATGGGTCACCGTCGGCAGCCAAGAGTTAATTAAGCAGGCCGTTTGCAAATGGCAGGCAAGTAGCATCAGAGGCGGCACGGGGGATGCTGTAGGACTGAAGTCCAGACGGGCTTTCAAGAAAGTTTCAAGTCTGTTGCACGAATATGCAACTTACCGACCGAAAAAAGGGACTTTTATACATGACAGACACTTTTTACTGGATATTATCATACGTGCAGCATGGCTGAGTCAAAGAAATGCAGAAGGTCATCATCAGGATGGGAGGAAGATTTGACTGACTTTTACTGGCGGGAAGGAGCTCAGAGGAGAGACAGTTTAACAGTGTTACTTTAACAACAGCATGGTGAGTGATAACCGAAGCCTTTCCCAGATGTTCCTGATGTAACACGAGCAGGTAAACGTAGCAGGTCTGGTGTGAAGGCATTTAAATGCTTTACAGCACACGTGTCAAACTCCGGTCCTCCAGGGCCGGTATCCAGTTACGTTGTCTACCTGCACTAACACACCTGATGCAAATCAAATAGATCCAACTGCTTCTTGTCCACCTATTAAGTAATTTCCATCAGCTGTGTCAGAGCATGGAGACAACAAAAACCTGCTGGATACCGGCCCTTCAGGGATTGAGTTGGACACCCCTGCAGGAACCAGTAAAATAAGCATTTACTGCAGGTTTAGTTAAGAAAGAGACACGATAAACTGATTATACAGCGTTTGGTGAAACATTTTTCATCCCTACGAGCCGATTATGTGGAAAAACACACAACAACAGAACAGGCGCTTCATTTTCCCATGTTCTACTTTCAGCACTGATGTCTGGCAGAAACACACATCATCACAAACATTTAAAAATGAAATGCGAGGATTAGCAGAGGTGAGGTTCAACTTGGTTTGGAGTGGTTACAGAACCGCCGTCATCATACGATACATAATCTCTTCTTCAGGAGCCAGCGCTCATAATCATACATTTTTGATTGGATTGTAGTCAGCGAGGACATTAAAATCTGTTGTTCCATCTAGAAGGCCTCGGCAATCATCTGTTATGGTTCAGGATTATAAAAGATGCGCTTAAAATCAAACAGTAACTCTGCAGCTGAAAGGCATATTTGCACTGTTTCGCTCCATCTCGGGGCTTGTATGCAGACAGCGTTTCCTCTGTTTACTGCATCTTTATGCAGCTTTTACATGCAGCCGATTTACAGACTTTGCTGCTGTTTATTTTCAGAGGAGAAAGATCTGGAAGACAAACAGCTTTTAAATAAAAGCAGAAGAAAGATGCATGTAAGGGAAGGGACAAACACACGAGCTTCATGCTTTCTGGGATTTAAATTCGGCTGGATTTGGACATCAGATGTCATTTAAAGGCTTTATTTTACGTAATGGACGTCACTGTGATTAAAATTTCACACATATCTTCCTGTCGGCGAGCCAAGATCACAGCGTTCAGAAAATACTTCCAACGAGCTGAAGAACATCAGCTGTGATGCTGCCATCTTTTTACACATACTGGGAGTATTTAAAACCAGTCTTTGTGCTAATGTTTTACATTTTAAATCCATTTTGGCAAAGATATTTTATATGAAAACAAAACTGCAGCAGCTTTTAGAGCAGCTAAATGGTCTCATGTTTCATTTAAAAACAGATAATTGTGGCAGAAGTTATGATAAACTGATTATATACAAAAACAGTTTAACTTTATTATAACCCCCTATTTTTAACCACCTGCTGCGATTTATTTCCATTTCCCACAATAAAACCTACAAATGAAAAGAGATCTGCACATATGAATAATGTTTATTATTTATATCATATTTATTTATATTATTATTACTATTTAATAATCTATAGATTGATATAAAATTATAGACCAAGATAGATTAATATACATATAGTAGAATTTATTGTTTTAATTGTAATTGTATTTGTTTTTAAAACAATTTGCCAATTTTAGACTAATTAAATTAGCAAAAACAGAAAACAGTCAAACAATATAAAATAATTAAAAAATAAAGTAAAACCACATAATAAACAACCAGATGACATCATTTAAAATGGGTTTAAAAAGAATAATTAAGCAGAAATCAGGACATGGTAGATTTCTGCAGGCATCGCTTAAAACACAGCAATGAAGGTAAAATTTGCACCATAAGCAGAAACAACGTGCTCTTTTTCAGAAACTTACTGTCCGACCTGGAAGAGCTTCGGAGCGGGACACTGCAGGTAATCGCTTCGCACGGCGCTCGGCTTGTGATCTGAAGAAACAGCACGGTTCAGATTAAACGTTCATTTTGTACTGAAACAGGAAAATGAAGCATTAAAGTCTCAGCAGCTTGTTTAAAGCAGTGATTCTGAACATACAAAGATGCTAAAGTTAGAGCTAACTGAGCTAACGGTAACAGTGCATACAGAGACTTCTTCAAGTAGCTAAAACATAAAAAAGGTACAGATTTCCACCATTTTCCTCCAAAACAAAATATTATCTCTTCTTTAAAAACAGAAATAGCATCATTTCTATGTGGGGATGATTAAAATATTCCCACTTTATTAGCACTACCTGCGGCTAGCTAGCTAGCTAACATTGGTTCAGAGAAGCACTGAATATGTAACAATATAAACACACTGAAAGTGATCAAAACAAGTTTTTTTACTCCACATAAAAACCAGTAAAACAAGTTGTTTTGTCTAAAAACAACCAGCTTTAAGAAACTGGGCATCCCAGATATTTAATCCCAACTAAATCCTTTAAACATCCTTCCAAATGCAGCCAAACCACAAAGTAGCATTTAAACATCATCAGAGCTCGGTTTCAGGAGCACGATAAGCCGCCGGTACGAGGATGTTTTTACTCCTAATTACAACACAATAATCCCGTAACTCTGATATCTGATCACTCTTTTCTTTTTGAAGCTAAAGAACGAGTTATGTGACTGAAATGACATCAAATGTGAGGCGTGAAGATTGGATTAGCGTGAGGACGCCAGTGCAGGTTGACAATAACAGAGATCATTCATATTATGTTGTGTCTGCACGGGGCTCCGGCTGCTTCGGTGAGGAGAAGACTGTAGCATCTGTTTCACATATGTGGCATGTGTTCCATAGTTGCCATGATGCTTGTCCATAATTATAAGGTGCCCCACTGTTAAAAAGGTCTGGACTGAACACATGCAAAAGCCAATAAGGGAATAAATAGCCCCAAGTGGGCGAATGTGAGACAGCCTAAACTGAGAAAGGACTAACGAGAAGACATCTGCTAACGGCCACTTCCTGATTCTGATCAAGTTCTGTTTTAAAAAAAGAAAAGGAAAATATGTTCTAGTATTTTAGCTGAGCTGGAGGTTGCAAATCAAAAATAACTTTAGGATGGAGCGTTGTCACTGGCAGCCGTCGATCCCGCAGATCCCGCAGCCAATCGAGAGCTTCTGGTGCCAAATCCCGTTTGCTTCCTGAAAAAGGATTTCTCAACAGAACAGACTGCGAGCTGAAAATAAGGAGCACAGTGACCCACATAGCCGCGTTTTCACCGGCTGAATTTAGATCACACGGCGCGGTACCGATGAGGCTCCACATCCTGCTAATTCAACCTGAGGATTTACAACAGTAAAACAATTCATCCTCATGGTCTCTGGCCCTAAACCAGGAAATGAGACATTCACAGATCAGAGCAGAAGGGAAGGAGGGTGGCGTCTGCAAGCCTGCGTCTCCACGGAAACGTCAATCACAGCCGACCATCGGTGGAGCGCAGACATGAGGAAAGCTCCTCCGGTTCACTGCGCTCACATTACGAGTACGCCGGACCCCTTTGGCCCAGCAAGGTCATGCAGAGGCTGGAGAGGATGTGACACGGTGTGCCGTGCACGGCAGCGTCCTCCATAGCGTACGGGGCACTACAGGAACATCTGACCTGATCTTTTCACATCTTTCAGAAACTCTGGTTAATCCCTCAGTAAAAGCTCTGGATGTTTGTCGCTGCAGGAGGAAGATCTGTGCACGGTGGAAACGCGTGGGAGGATAAGTTGCGTTACATCTAACTAACTGCATCCCAGCAGCTTTGGCACTGACTAGAACACATGGAGGTGTTATGATGTAAGGTGTATGCATTTTAATACAACCCTAACGGACATCAGTGCACACACACATCTCTGCATGGCTTACTGAAGGTCTGCTGATCCACCGTGAAGCTGCAGACAGCGGCTTCACCGCTGCCGCTCAGATCGAAGCCGTTTCCTCTGACCACGATGTCGAAGGACTCTGGAAAATAAAAGATGAGCCACGTTCAGCTTGATAACTTTGGTGTTCATAGACCCTTTATTCAACGCGTTTTCTCACAACAATAAAATCTAAAACTTTGATGTTACAGCAGCAAACTCCTCGTCTCTTCTATGTGACAGCATCCCAGATGCCTTATCGCGTCCCAGGATGGAAACCTAGCCCCCACCGCCCCTCTGAGGCATGTTGCCGTTTTGCTAGCAGGATTTTCTGCTAGCATAATGCTAATGCTACATGCTTCCCGCCACATTAGGACTGTTTGACGTCCGGTCTGTGTGTGGTGGGCTTTGGCAGGAAATTTTCGTTTCTATGGTAACGGGCGGTGCTTATGCAACACCTGACCGCCGTACCTTTGGCGGTATCCTCGTGTTTCTCGGTATCGGCCCGACTCTATTAGAAAAGAATGGGTGTGTGCAGAGCTGGAGGAACTACTCACCATTCACACAGATGCTGGAGGGCTCCACCGTCACGATCTCTGTGCACGAGCGCTTCAATATCTGCAGGTTAAAATAGGATATCACAGGCATTACGGCTCCGGGGGCTCAGAGTAAACGCATCAAGTCCTGGCCGTTATCTTCCATGTCAAGTTTAGAAAACAGATTAGAGCCAAACACCTGAGAAATGTCGCGCTCCTGATCAGAGGGAGGGGTCGGCGGCAAATATCAGCAGCAAGGAAGAACAGGAGGTAAAACAGCAGCTGCGTCAGCTTTTATGGGGAAATTATGCAGGCTATTACTGTTCCTCAGTTCTATTAAAAACCTCCGGGATGTCGCATTATCATATAAAGAGGCCTGTGTGAGCCCACTGTCACACGGCCGCACTCCCACCACCATTCAATAAATCAACAAAAGGAAAACTATGCAAATCCCCGTTCACAGTGGGTAAAAGAAGCATATTAACGGCAATAGAGGACACTCGAACCCTTTCATTTGATGCTGAATGAAAGCTCAATGTGAGGAGTGGAAGACGGAGGTGTTTACAGCGGCCTGATTAGAGATGATGGGCTGATAGGGGACTGGTTAAATGGGAGAAGCTTGTATGACAGCTGGGAGGAAATGGATCCGCTGCCGCGCCGCTCTGACACCATTTTCCAAGTCTAATTGCTTCCTTGGCAGCAAATGTGGAAAAAACAGGAAACAAAGTGTGTTTAAGCTCAGAGAGAAAGGAGAGACAGTAAAAAGCATCACCGACTCGTAAAAAAAAAAATGTTTTTATGAGTTTGGGTTATGAGACGATCGGCTCTGAGCTCGGCTTCGTTTCTCCGGGACAAACGGGGAAAAGCCGGCGGGCGTCCAAAAGGAGGACGAAGATGTCGTCAGTGGAAGGGAAACTCTTCACAACGCTATGCGCTTTCTGGCACAACAGCTTCAAACCATGTGGCTTCCCCTGAAAAACGTCCAGAACCGAGACAACAAAAGACACAAACCACAGAGTAAACAACCAAAGAGGACATTCGAGTCTGGGAAGCAAACTTCAGATCCAGCAGCTAAACGCGGCGCAGATGATTCAGCTCCAGCATTACTAATCAGACAGGAATGCTCCTCGCTGTCTGAAGCCACTTATTTGCTCTGATTGTTACTTTAAAAGCAGGTCAGAAAGCAGCAGCTGGACATCCGGGTCATCTGTGGACAACAGGAGCACATTTGTCTCCAAATATTCATGCTTTGATTCTTACAGGCTCACGTTAGATCAGAAAGGAAATATTCATCATTTCCTTTGTAATCTTTAGTATCCGTTGCATGAAATAAAGTTTTAGCCACATCAACACGCAGAGACTGGATTCAGCTTAATGAAGCTATATATGCATGCTGGTGTAGCTCCTCCTCCCGGTCAGACGGCCCTTTAAAGCCAGCCTCCCACATCGTGCTGCTGCAGAACCGAGTCACACCCTCTGGCTTCGTGTCCTTCCAGCTGCAGGGAGTTCTGCTTTGCGTAAACACTGCTGGCCTTGTTGGCCGTGACGCAGACGTAAAGCCAGGCTGCAGGCTCTGTCATGCTAACGTTTGGGCCATGCAAAGCCGCCCTGGCTTCCACAGCTTCAACCTAAAAGCTGCAGCAAATGGAAAGTATCAGTAACTGTCGGGTGGAGGAAGAGGAGGCTGCACAGCTATTTACCCCATCACATTCAGAGGGAGAGGATGCGTTTAAGGCTGCAGGACTGGGGAGTTTTCAGGCTCTAAACGATGAATAGGAAGCTAAATGGGTGTCATATGGACGGCGGGTAATCTGTGACACAAGCAGCAGCTCCAGGAAGCTTCCGGATGTCCCACAAACTTCCATGGAAAGCCAGTAAGAGTCGCATCAGGATGCGTTTACCTCCATTTAACATCAGCACACAGGAACAAAAGCAGCAGCACACTTACAGAATTCACGATGCCTTTGAGAGCGTGGAAGCCATCTTTGACAGGAAACACATGGTCTCTGGTGTCGGCGATCTCGGCAAGCTGTTGGCATCACAGCAGAGAGGAGCAAACAATAAGTAGAGCTGATTTTACGGCGCTTTCTCCTCGTTCTGTTCTCTTTATGACGCCACCGTTTCCTTTTGTTTCACGGGCAGGAGGACACGGCGCAGATGGCGTGACTGTAGCAAACACTTTGGAAGAAAGGGACGGGAGAGAAAAGAGGGAGCAATGGTGCCTTTGTTTTTACTTAACAGGAGCTCAGGGCTGGACGGCTACCGAGGGAGCGGACGCCATGTTGGAGGAGAGGGAGTTAAACCACCACACATATGAACAGTGGTCATTTTGGGAGGTGGCAGGGCCCTGATTGGATGGGTGTTAACTTTATTACCATGGAAACCAAAGTAAATATAAATATCCTTCCTTTTATCATTACTAAAGCTTGTAACGCTTTATTTCAGACACATGTGGAAGTGAAATATCAGTTTCCAACATTTAGTCGGTGCCCCCGCAGACAGGCGTCACAGACCCACCATATAAATCCTGAAGCCCCTCCCTCATTAGGGGGCGGGCCCTTTTTGTCACTAATCAGAAATTCACATCTAAACACAGGAATGAATTTTGAACTCAGCACTGCCCCCTGGTGGATTTATAGCCACCGACTCATTGATCATATGACTGACCCCCATCAGTTACCATGACAACATAAAAAAAAAAAACATACAAGGGACAGAGATTAAAATGGACATGAGGAGACATTGTGTCCTTTTATAGTCTGTAAAACACCTTACCGACTTCGTAAAGTGTTTTATAGATAAAACGTGGATCATTGCAGATTATAAATTTCTCTGATTATTACCAGAAGGAAAATGTTTCCGATGTATTTGTTAAAAGAAGCAAAACTGGACAGGCTGGCGGGTTTCAGGTTTGGATGGTTAGCCTTAAAGGCAACCAGGATTCAGCCAATCAGATCCCAGCTGCTAGAAAAACATCTGTACTGCAGATCTGTTACACAGCTTCTTTTCTCTGGCAGAATAAGTTCTGTTTGGGATGCTAGCTAGCTTTATTTAAGCTGACTGAAGCCAATATGGGATAAATAAACTTATAATCAGTTAGGTGACATTAGAAAGAACTCAGAGTCTTAAATAATCAGTTCAGACACCCAACAATCCCTGGTTTCACACCAGTTCTAACCAACGTTAATAAGCATGATGTGACCCTCTATTGGCCCCCTATTAGATACGGCCCTGCATCAGGATGATTTCTGACCTGAGTGCAGCACTGGCAGAGAAAACAGAGGGAAGTGTGGTCAAGAGAGAGATCACAGCCAGGTCAAAAGATACTTTTAACACACAGTGTGAAACCAAAACCCTCTGATGATGTAATAATGGCACTTCCCTGTGCATGCATCCTCTGAAGGCCTCGTATCCTAATGAGTGCTCATGTTTCATTCAGTCCTCAATTTATTTACTGTCTGTGCCTTTTAATTCCTATTTCCACTCATTTAGGAGGTAACCAGCATCATTGGAAGAGTTTAAACCTGCGAACACCAGTGTTGTAAAGAGGAAATGAGTTGTAAATGAGTACTATAGATCAGCCACAAAGCGACTATGGTGAATGTGTGAGCCGGCCATAACTCGGTCACATGGGGGGACGATCCTCCCAGATGCCAGACCTGTTCCTCTCTAACGAGTGTGGGATCATTCTGACAGATAAGGCAGCTTTTCCACACAAGTGGTTGCTTTTTTCCATCAAAGAGTCTGGTGCATAAGAGATCCTGATCACTGTGCACACATCAGCAACAGGCTCCTCTGCAGCAGAGTTAGACCGGCGCTCTCTCACCTGCTGCTCATCAAAGTCCTTGACACCGACGCAGTAAACACGAGCTCCGTACTTCCTGGCTTCATCCGCCTGCAGCATGAAACACAGGAAGTGGAGTAAGAAACAGCCAGAAGCTGAACAAGCATCCTGATACGGGGCTCACCTCTTTCACTGTGAGTTCATGAATGAAAACGGTCAGCTTTCCGTCCGTCAGCGCCAGGATGATGCTGGACGACTTGCTGGATTGTTCATGTATCTGAGCCGAGGCCTTCAGGTGGGTGAGAAGCTAGGATCAGAGCTCAGATGCAAACGGGATGGAAACGAGAAGACTCAGAGGCAAAACCCACCTTTTTCATTCCCTCGTGCATGAAGGTTTCACCGACCGGCTTCACGTCCTTCAAGCGTTTCAGACCTTCTTCGATCTCGTATCTTAAGATAAAAACAGTTTAATGTCCTTCCTGTACGTGTGTCTGATGTATATATATATATATATATATATATATATATATATACATATATAGATATATATATACGCACGTGGGTGTGTGTGTGTGTTTTCACTGTATTATCTTATACATTGAGAGTATTTTTATTTATTTTGTCATGAAGTATAGATCCTTCTAATTCAGTAAGTTGATGTCATTAACATATATTGCAATTAATCGCGATTTATCGTGAAACATATCGTATGATTACATCAAACTCCCAGTTTTTGGGTTTAAAACCTTTTTATTTTTTAGCTTCTGCTCTGATAGAAAGTAGAAGAGGAGCAAAGGGAGCATCTGAGCGGTTTGGTGTGGCTTACTTGTCTCCTGTCAGAGGCAGCAGGACTTCTGCTTTGGACGAGAACACAATGAAGGAGACTCTCAGTCTGGGGCTGAAAAGAAAAAGTCCAGAGAAAAGTTCAAAGTGATTTATAGCAAATAGAGAGCATCAGCCTGCATGACCAGCAGATAAAAGTATCAATATTCAATAGTTTTTCCTTCGTTTCTCCATAAAACCCTTCCTTCCTTCCGTCATCCCCCTTTAGCAGACACTCCCACAGGAAAACATCCAGAGGAGTCACTCGGATGGTTTTATTGAAGACATTTTTATGAGCTCTGTTCAGCAAATAAAATTAAAGATGCAGAAATAAGTAACCAGACGGAGCTCTTTTAATGTCAACTAATATTAGTGTGTGACTTAAAGCAGCTTCAGTGGAGCAGAGGAAGTGATTAATCATGTTGTGATGATGAGTCACACAGTATATTTTGTACCTGAAATGTCCAGCCTGAACATTTGGATGCATGTCTGCTGTTGGTTTAGTTCTTTCTGTCCGAGCAGAGATGTTTACATTCAGCTGGTCTCGGAGCGCGTCACAGATTTATTATCGTTACAAAACACTGTAAATATCCAGCTTCATTTTGTGCAACCTAAACAAACACAGATGACCACACTGAACCACTTCCTGTATCTTTAAGCCATAAACAACGTTCTGCATCGAGCCGCTCAGATTTCTCACATCCTCGTGTGAACCATTTAAAATACAAAGCCGAAACGAGACCAACGTCTTTCTTTAGATATCAGTTCATTCACACGAGATCTCTGTTCCAGATTTATCAGACAGGTGTTCCACCTCCATGATGACAACGTTCCACCTCATCCATATGAGAACGTTCCACTTCATCCACATGAGAACGTTCCACCTCATCTACGATGAGAACGTTCCACCTCATCCACATTAGAACGTTTCACATCATCCACATAACGTTTCACTTCATCCATATGACAACCTTCCACCTCATCCATATGAGAACGTTCCACTTCATCCACATGAGAACGTTCCACTTCATCCACAATAACAACGTTCCACTTCATCCATATGAGAACGTTCCACCTCATCTACGATGAGAACGTTCCACCTCATCCACATGAGAACGTTTCACTTCATCCACATTAGAACGTTTCACTTCATCCATATGAGAACGTTTCACCTCATCTACGATGAGAACGTTCCGCCTCATCCACATTAGAACGTTTCACTTCATCCACATGAGAACGTTCCACTTCATCCACAATAACAATGTTCCACTTCATCCATATGAGAACGTTCCACCTCATCTACGATGAGAACGTTCCACCTCATCCACATTAGAACGTTTCACTTCATCCATATGAGAACGTTTCACTTCATCCACATGAGAACGTTTCACTTCATCCACATTAGAACGTTTCACTTCATCCATATGAGAACGTTTCACCTCATCTACGATGAGAACGTTCCGCCTCATCCACATTAGAACGTTTCACTTCATCCACATGAGAACGTTCCACTTCATCCACAATAACAATGTTCCACTTCATCCATATGAGAACGTTTCACCTCATCTACGATGACAACGTTACACCTCATCCACATGAGAACGTTTCACTTCATCCACATGAGAACGTTCCACCTCATCTACGATGAGAACGTTCCACCTCATACACATTAGAACGTTCCACCTCATCTACGATGAGAACGTTCCACCTCATCCACATTAGAACGTTTCACTTCATCCACA
>JBAMIG010000012.1:1622062-1641428 GCA_037177335.1 Kiunga ballochi
GAGACACTGGAGTCTTAACTTAAGAAAATACTTAACAATAAAAGCCAAATAAAACCCAAATACAATAAATAAATAAATAAATAAAATGAATAGAATATAATATATATTAACATATATACATATACACACGTGTACATATATATACACATGCATTTACAATGTAGTTGTTTTAATTTGTTCTCATCTTTCTGTCATACCAGTATCCCTTGCAGGGAAATGACCAGAGAAGAAGAATGCCGTCTGTGCCCTCCCAGTGCTGTAAGTAATAGTTTCATGTGTCTGACATTCATTTTAAAGGTTTAAAAGACAATTTTACTATGGCTGCTTCTGATCTTTGGATGCAACTGTAAAGCCAAGCTAAATATATAACTTGAGTAAGAATCAGTAACGAGCCTCATTTTAAATCAAAAATCTGTTTAGTGTCTCAATTAATTAATCTGACCTCATCATTTTGCACCACTTGTCTGTCTTACACTCAGTGGCCACTTTAATAGGTACATCCAGTTAAATGTTTCTTAAAGCACATATGTAATCAGCCAATCACATGGCAGATGTTTACTGACTCATAAAGACACCATGAAGAAGACGTGCATCAGAACGAGAAGGAAAAGAGATTTAGTAACTTTAAACATGGCATGTTGGTCTGAGTATGTCAGAGCAACTAAACGTCTGGTTGAGGTCTGCAGAGACTCGGCAGACTGGTTGGAGATGATAGAAAAGCAACAGGATGGATGGTTCAGGCTGCTGCTGGAGGATCAGCGTTACATGTTTTAACCAGCACAGCCTGTCTGAGTACTGCTGTTGACCATGCCCATAGCTTTCTGAGCCCAGTTCAGCATCTTCTGATGGAAACCTCCGGTGTGAGTACGGTGTATCTCATAAAGTGGCCGGTGAATGTGTGTCTTCTACGTTTTGGCCTGTTCCCTTCCACGTCATATCACCAGTAAAATATTCAGTATGAGTAATGAAGTTTGCGTTTCTTCTTTGGGGACTTGCCTTCATGCTGCAGGCAGCTGGAATTACTTTGGATGGAGCGACCAGCAGAGTACGTACGGTGGTTGTTTCTCCTCTTGCTGTGTCGCGTTCTGCATATCTGCTCCATTTGTTGTTCTCATTGTAATTAACATGTCCATCTTGCATCAGTCTGGTCTCTAAACTTTCTGATGAGGCATGTTTGATTCTTTTATTGATCCATCCATCACTTCCTGTTCATTCTGCTTGTATTGTGTGCTTGCTGCCTGAAGAGGGAGCTATTTATCCATCATTGCTGCTACCTGGAAGTCTCCTTTGCATCCTTGCAGCACCTCAGTAGTCTGTATGAGTCTGTATAAGTATGTATGAAAGAAAAAATACAGGCATGTCAGTTAAGTGTATAATGGGCTGAATAGGAAGGTGTGTTGCGGCAGGGAATCTCCTAAACGTGGCACACGAGCACCTTGAGTAAATAAGCCTAAACGCATGCAGATCTGTAGCTATTGAAGACCAGAGTTGCCCACTTTAGCTCTAAATGTCAGGCTGAAACGCTTAATAAATAATGGGAATAAAATGGTTTTTAGTGGGGTTAGGGTTAGTGGGGGTGCTGGGAGATTGCAGTCTCACTGTGTAGAACAGACGACACAACAATGGCACATCTGCAGTGCAATGGAGGGTTAAGTCGTTGTAAAAATGCTTCTCTTAGGTGTGTTTGTGTCTTCAATCCAGCTTATGAAGACCCTGATAGCGCTGTTGAGGAAACTGGTGAAACTGGACACAGACCCCGACGGTTCCACAACACTTCCCAGCCAAATTCATCCATCCACCAATACCCAATCGGACGTAGGAGAAAGTCTGACTTTGTGCCAAGCTACGAGCTAGAGGATAGGGACATAAGAGCCTCCAGGTAAACTGACACTCATTGCCTTCATCACTGCAGTATGAGGCCACCACATTCTTACCGCCATGATTAAAACGGCCATATATGCTTGGATCATAAGATGTTTGGGTGTTTATAAGAGTCATGACATCTATTGTGAAACTAAATAAGCTGTTAAAACTCACAAGCAAGCAGCTATTGATTATTAACTTTGCTTTCTGTCAAACAGCATCTTTTTCTGCATTTGCTGCTTTTTTCTCATTTCAGTCCCGCAGCTTTACTTGCACATACAATTTCTTTGCATGGTATGTTATAATTTTGTGTTTAACTTCTTATTTCTGTTTCTTTTTCTTTGCATCATCTTCCTCTGCTTCCTGCATGACTATTTTTCTGCATGAATCAAGGCGATTAAACAGTAAGGGTGGTGTCAGGATAATTCCCGTTGACTCCGGTATGGGTGTGGACGACTGGGAGAGTAAATACAAAGTGCCTGAATCTGGAGTTTTGGATGACTATTTGGATGCTGAGCAGAAAATGTGGGAGGATGAAGATAAAAGCATCATCTACCGGATCGGTGATAGCGGCGAATCCAAAGGCAGCAGGTTCTTTCAGATGGTGGAATGTGATGGACTTTCCCCTGAGGAAATGCTGGATAGGAAGACACAAAGACAGAGGCACGGCTTAGGCAGTGGAGAGGTTCGGTTGGTTTACAAGGAAGCTGGCAGCTTTGAGGATGAATTGTCCCCCCCTGAGATTGATATAATTCCATCGGTCAAGCAGTTACGACAGCAGCCAGACACAGAAAGTCTGCTTTACAAGACCAGACTTTGGGCCAAAACCGCTTTAGAAGACACGCTGGAGAACTACGCAGCTTTTCGTGAGGAAGAGGCAGCTCGGGAGGAGGCTGCAATGATCAGAGGGAGGACTGAATATAACTCTGTTGGTTCTGATGAGATGCAGTATTCATTCGGATCTGAGGAGGAACTGGATGATCTGGCTTTCACCGAAGGAGATGCTACTTACGAATACGAAAGCTACTACTATCCTGATCAGTATGTGTCCCCTATGGAGGGACACAGTAAAGGCAGAACGGAATGCGGTCATGATCCTTTGTTGTCTCCGGTGGAGGATCCAATTGATGAGTATATAGATCCCATGGATGAACTGCAGAGCTTAGTTGACTCTGTGTCTGAATACCTGGCTGTGAAAGAGGAGGAAATTAACAGCTATGAATCGATGCCTAAAGCACCTCGAAGAAAACTTCCACCATTGCCAACTGATGCAAAAGTTGTGCAGCCTGAGGACGATAATAGCAGAGAGTCCAAACCTGATGTTAAGGAGTCCAAACCTGATGTTAAGGAGTCCAAACCTGATGTTAAGGAGTCCAAACCTGATGTTAAGGAGGACAATGCTGTTGAGCAGGGCATAGCAGGAGTTAAAAATGCAATGAGCTCATTGTTCAGTTCAATTACAGGATCCAAGTCTCCCACTGAGGTAGAAACCACAGGTACAACTCCATCCCCCTTGCCTTCACAGGCAGACTCTGGTATTTCAAAATTACTCTCTTTTATACCTAAAGCTACTACTGAAACCCCAGAAACCTCTGCAACAGACCCACCTACCTCCCAAGCATCACCCCAACCTGAATCTGGCATTTCAAAGCTTCTTTCATTTATCCCCAAAAGCGGCGGTGCCTCTCCGCCAGTTGCTATAGTTCCTCCTGCTTCTCAGGAGCCCACGACAGACAAAAAGTTTTCCCTTCAGTCTCTTTTGCCTTTTCAGTCTTCGGAACCTCCTCGACAAGCTAGCCCTAATCAGACATCGGCAAACACTGACACAGAGACACAAGGTAACCAGGAGCCATCTGGGTTTGAATCTATGTTAGGAAGACTTAGCCCTCTGAGACTTTTTTCTAGTGCATCCTCTTCTAGAGAACCATCACCTCAGCCATCAGATGGGAGAGCCTCACCTGCTGCAAGCAGAGACTCCCAACAAGCGTCTGCAAGCAGAGCGGTGAGTCCAAGTAGAGAAAGCTCACAAACAGAGCAGCAGCTATCAGGCGAGATGAGACCGGGTTCAGGAACTGGGTCGGTGGAGCTTCTGCCCGATACAGCAGGCGGGTCAATGGAGCTTCTGCCAGATACAGCGAGTGGGTCGGTAGAGCTTCTGCCGGAGACTGAATCCTCTGGTGAACTTCCTGATACTCAGCAGAGAAGATCACCTGCGGGATCTGAGCCGAAACCCGAGGACAGTTCAGAGGAAGCCGGATTCTTTAGCCCATTTAAAAAATCTCTGTCCTCACTCATATCGACACCCCCTCCTGAGAACACCTCACAGAGTGACACCAAACTTGCAGAGGACTCCTTTTTAGGCAGCAAACTCAAAATCCCATTTTTCTCCGAAAATGCTTCCACGCCAGCTGCACCAAAAGCAGAAGGAGGGATGCTGTCAGGGATTCTTAAGTTGGCAACAGGGGAAGACACCAATACCCCTACAAGAAGTCCATCCCCTATTTCTACCAGGTCCCCCTCCCCAAATCGGGCTTCTCTTCTTGACAGTGTATCGAAAGGAAACACAGAAACTGGCTGGTTTTCTAACCTGTTTAAGGTAGCCCCAGGTGAACCTGCTAAGGAGTCTCCAAAGAAGCAAATAACTCCCACTGTAACGCTCACCAAGCCTGGTGGTCAGACTGAGTCTCATATTGAACAAAAGCTCCCTGAAATCATGGAGGGCAGTGTTCCTGGTTCAGAGACACCGTCTCAGGAGCAAATGTTGTCTGAAACCAATGTCGCATCTCAAATAGTTTCTCCTAAGTCTGAAGAAGTCAGATCCCAACCGGAAGCCTCACAGCCTCAAGGGATTCTTTCTGGGTTGTTAAAGATAGGATCATCAGAAGATGTTTCATCTGATAAGAAGACCCAGGGTGGAGATGGTCAACCTCCACAGGGTGGCTTGTTGTCAGGTCTGTTTTCATCACCTTTGCAGTCTTCTTCCCAAACACAACAAAGTTCTGCTACACCACAAGCAGGTGGTCTGCTGTCTGGGTTTCTCAAATTTGCTGCAGATACAGTTTCAACTCCTGCTAATGCTAATCAGTCTTCACCAGGGGGACAACCTGGTCAGTGTGGCGAAACTCCAACTCAAGGGCAAGGGCAGCCTGTTGCTGCACAGCCCTCTGCTGGAGGACTCCTCTCTGGGTTCTTAAAAAAAGCTGCAGACACAGTAACTGGGTCTCAACCAGCCCAATCCAGTCAAGAGTCACAGCCAGAAGTAGCTGACCAAACGGCAGTGAAGGAAGGACCGGAGCAAAACCTGAGCCAAGAAACTGCTCCTCCTGCAGCTATAGGGTTTTTGTCAGGACTGAAGAAATTAGGATCATTAGAAGGAGTGCTCTCTAACAAAGGTCAACCAGACCAGCAACAAATGCAACCTGAAGCCTCAGATCAGCAACCAAAGCAACAGATGGAAGCAGCAGCTAAAAAACCATCCCCAAATGCAACTCCAGCACAGCAAAGCGGATTATTTGGAGGCTTGCTGAAAATCTCCGAACCTGCTCCACAAGCCCCTCCAAATCAAGGCGGCTTCCTTTCTGGATTGTTTGGAATCGGGGGCCCTGACTCTGATCCTGTAAGCCAACCCCAGCCCTCCCAAAACCAACCGCAGGGTGTCAAATCTAACCAACCTAATCAGCCGACAGGCAATAGACAAAACCTACAAAGACAAAACCAAGTTCCTCCACAACAGCCCCCCAGTGGTCCTGGAGGGATGCTAACTGGATTATTTAACAAAATTACAGATGTTGGTGCTCCACAACCAACAGCTGGGGGTCAGCAAGCTCAGCAGCAAGCACAAAGACCAGGCCCCAAGACTCCTCAGCCACCACCTAATCAGCAGGGAGGCTTTCTCTCTGGGCTTTTTTCATCTGCTCCCACTCCTCCACCTCAGCAACAAAAACCTGCTAGTCCGCAAAACCAGCAGCAACCCCAGCAAGGTAACAGACAACCTCTGCGGAGGCAAAACCAGATCCCAGCACAACCAGCTGCCCCCTCACCAGAGCCACAGCAAGGTGGGGTGTTATCTGGACTTTTTAATAAGTTAGCATCTAGTGACAATGCACCACAGCAGCCCAGCACACAGATGGGGTCTCAACAGGCCACTAAACCTGCTCAGACTGCAGGTCAGCAGGCTTCTCAACCCAGTCAGCAGGGAGGATTCTTATCTGGTCTGTTTGGGCAGCCATCGCCTCAGCAACAACAGCCTGGCAAAACAGCAACGCAGCCACAAGCTCAAAGTGGTGGCCTGTTTTCAGGTATTCTTAAACTTGCATCTGGAGACAATTTACCCCAAGAGCAATCGCCTCAACCTCCTCAGACAGAACAACCCGCTGTTAAGTCAGGGCAAAATCCCCCTCAGCCTGAATCCGGAGGACTGTTCTCTGGGTTGTTAACTAAAATCTCAGCTACTGTGGAGCAGTCTTCATCACCTGCTGATCAGGTGAGCCCTCAAAAAATGGAGCAACAGCAGCCGCCACGAGCAGGTCAAAGTCGCCCACAGATTCAGAGAACTAAACCAGTAGAGGGGCATTCCTCTCAGGAAGTATTGACTGATAAGGATTCTAAAAGTCAGGCCCAAAAAGGTTTTCTCTCAGGCCTTTTTAATGTCACAGAAGAGCCGCAATCAAAATCACAGCAGTCGGCCACACCTCAGCCTGGGAAGGAGGAACCAAAAACCAGCACAAGTGGCACATCTCCTGGCCTTTTGTCCAGCATTTTCAAAACGGGTCTAAGTGATGGTAACATTCCTGCTCCCGAAAAGGAAACAACCCCTCTTGATCAATCAGTGCCAAAAAGCAAAGAGGCAAATCCTTCAAGTACAGCAACTCTCCCGGCTAGTGCTATTCCGGCAGTTGATGCCCACAAATATAATCTTCATTCTCAAATTCAACAAGATCCTACAGTTACCCCAACACAGCGCTATCTTGAGGAAATTCAGCGTCTCTTGTATGGGACAGCAGATGAGTATGGTTACAAGGACTTGTTATACAACTTTACAGAGCATGGTGTCATTCCGCCAGACTTATTTGAACACCAGTGTCTTATCGAAGCTCTTTTGTGGCAGCAACTTAATGATTATGCCCTCGCTGAAGCTCTTACAAATCAAGTTCATGACAGCAGGCAAACACACCAAAGGCACATACCGCCCACAGTTTCACCCCCCCAACCAGAGAGTCACGTATGGTTAAATCCAAAGGAAATGGACATCAGTTACTTTAATGTACCATCACATCCATGGAGGGATGCTGCCGCCCAGCTGTTTGAAAGCAGAAATCGCTTTCTTGAGCCAGATGAAGATGTCATTTTGTTTGACATGACCTGCAAAGACAAGAAATCCTGGAGTAGCTGTGACCATTTGAATGATCTCAATGGTAACAAGAAGCCATGGATCGCGAGGGGTAGTGCTCTAAATCTATCTAAAGAAAAAACAAATACACGGTTAAATAGATGTCAGTCGCTTACAGAATATAGTGTACAAGGATTAAGCAAAGTGACAGAACAGAATACTGTTAACAATCAATTAAACGGTGAAGACTTTGACTTGAAATCAGCCACTGAATTTTTAAAACGCCTTGCCACAAAAAAAGGCCCAGTCGACTTAAGACGTGGCGCTCTTGATTTAAGCAGATCTGCAGTCACTGCAGAGACTGGAGAAGAAATGCTTTTTGAGGATGCAGAGTGGTACCAGCAATGGCTATTACTGTTAGAACAAGGGTTGTGGTGGCCTGCGGAGGCTGGGGACTGTGGCTATTATGTCTATACGGATGAAGACTACATTTACTCTCTTTTAACAGACAAAGCTGGAAGGCATCTTTATGCCTGTGCCACCGAAGACAATATGCAAGCTCTAGGCAATATCACTGAAAATATTGCTAACATTCTGAAGCAAAAAGAAACTGATAAAGTAACCCTTTGTGGTTTTAAAATCCCTCTGGGTGATGAGAGTAGAGGCTTCTGGGCTCCAGGCAATTACAAAAATAACTCTTCAGATGCACCTGTTGATCTCACATCTGCCCTGCAAAAAGGTGAAAAAATAATGAACATGAATTTGGAAAGCTTCTCTCAAATGTTTCAGGAGTCTATGTCTTCTCAAACCGAACAAGCTGTAGACTTTACTGTATACAAGCTTAAAAAGGTAAAAGTTGAGTCAGTACAAAACACTTACAGCTATCAAGAGGAGCCGTTAGAAGCAGCTGATTTTAGTTTAAAGACTCTTAAAGGTGGGCATGGTGGTCCATACTGGAAAGATCGAGGAATAAAAGATGTCTTTGCACAATCATCTACATGCCCTCCAGGGTGCCATTCAACCATTATCTCTCAAAGTAAACGCCATCCAATTCCTGAGATCAGGATTGCTGATGTAGATGCTGTGGCCAACCAATCAATGCTAAAATCCAGCTCTGTACTCTCGAGAACGATAGTAAAGCCCAATAACACCAAAACAAGTAACACTGAAACACTGCCAACATCTCCCAAGCCAACACTTGTACCAAGCAAGCTTTCAGATGCTTCAAAAATTGTGCATGGAACACCATCAACTTCAAGAATACCAGGATCTGTACAGCCAGGAAGGAAGCTGCCCACACCACCACCTGCCACCACAACAGGCAGTTCTCTAACAACCTCAGTGCAGGCAGCTTCTGCAAGAAGTCCAGCTATGACATCCACCTCAACTGTTCCTTCTGTCCCTTTGCAGAAACCCCAGCTCACAAGGCAGTCATCTCAGGCAGAAAAACCCAAAGTAATACCCCAAGCAAATAAAATGGCTGTCACAGCAGTCCGCAAAGAGAGCAGCACTTCAGCAGTGGCTCAAACATCCACCCAGCCTCAGAAACAGGAGTGCTCTAAGGAATTTAGACCAAAGTTACACATACTAAATGACACTTCAGCTACATATAGTGAAGCCTACCTTTACAACAGGAATCGGAAATCTTTTTCCACTCCTGTTGGTTTCCAGACATCCAATAAAGTACTTGATTTTTCTGCCACAACTAAAAAAATTCAAGAGATCAAACAAAAAGATGTGGACCACGCCAGCAGTAAATCCAAACAGAAAAATGAAGTTGTTGACTTTACAAAGTACAAATTGAAGAGATTCAAAGACAAGCAGCAGACTGACACTGAGGGTAATGAAGACCTGACTGAGGGCAGTGTGAATGCTGTAGATCTTACTAAACAAGTTGAAGAAGATGAAGTTGAATGGCCACTTTCAGATTGTCTCAGTGGGGCTTCACTACAAGACACTCCAGAAGTCTCTCAGACAAATGTAGACATGCCTGTTGTCCAACTAAATGGGGCAGAGAGAAGAATGTCCAGACCCGGAATTGGAATTGGCCATGTACCTCCCTCAGTGCATACCCAGCGACCACCAGTATCCCAGAGCATCATTACAAGAGCAGAGACAAAGAAAACGGATGTAAAAGCCCCCAGTAAAGTTCCAGAAGTTATTTCCCCCAAGCTAACTCATGCTCCTGCTGTAAAATCAGACAGTTCTGATGCTAAAGTTACATTGGGAACAACAACAAAAACCTCCACCATGACTGGTCTTTCCACTGCAGCATCTACCTTTGATGGAAGTCTCAGACAAACTGCAAAAAGTGAGACAGTTCAATCTCTCCCTACCTCACCACTGATGAGCCCTGTTATGAGACAACAAGTGGACCTTCAGGATCAACAGCTGCCTAAACCGAAAACACCATGTTTAGTTACAACTGCTCCTCCACAGCAGGTTCCTGGTGACACTAAAAGAATAATGTCTACACCTCCTTCCTGTCAAGTTAATGAAAAGGCTCAACACTATCAGAGGACCACTGCACCAGCAAATGCAATCAAAGCTACACTAGATATGTCTGTGAAGGCAACAGCCCAGCAGGTGCAGCAAACTGTTGTGCCATCTAAAGATCCTGTCTGTGAGGCACTCTCATTGACAAGGAGAAAACCCAGAGCTTGTGTAGAGACAGAAACAACTTTAAGCCACCAGGAATCTATTGACTTGACCTATAGATCAACATCTCAGCAACAACCAGAGTATATTTATTCATCGCCTGTAAAGGAGCCAGCCAGTTCACTTAGCAGCACACAAGACATGACCCCAATGTCTGCCAGCTCGATGGAAGTGGCTACACAATCCGTTCACCAGCAGGGAACTGAAATTAACCTTTACAGTCTCTCAGACTCTATACTAAACCAACGACAAACCTGGCAGGGAAAACCAGGGTTCTTAGCACAGTCAAATCAGTCATCTTCACAGTCACCAATCATGAAACAAACACATGAGACATCAATTTCAGTTAAACCTTATGCAGCAGCAGTGCTGGATATGTCACCCAAGCCATGTCAAAGCCTAACGACAAAAACAATGCCTCAGAATGAGAGTGCTCCAGGTCAAGCAGTTCCACTTGTGAATAAGCCTAGTGCAAGAGAAATAGCAAGGAGAGATTCTGTAGGTATACCGTTGGTTGTTGACTCAACTTTGCTGGAATCAAAAAGCACCATACAATCTCAAGACCCTGTGCAAAAAATACTAGTCACAGACAGACAAGCTATCCCTGTTTTGCAGCAGCCTCTTTCCAGCTCTAGGATAATGTGCTCATTTATTTCACAATCTACTTCCCAACAGCATTCACTCAGTACAGCCCCAGCAAACACTGTAAAAGGCACTGTCGATATGTCAACAAAGACATGCCAATCTGGTGCAATAGCTCACTATTCAGATCCAGTATCATTAGTACGCACAAAACGATCAAACGTAACATATTCTCAAGGAGATTCTGTCGGTGTTCCACTAATTGTGGAGACACAGCACTCCCAGGAGCAACCCAAAAGACAACAGGAGAAAGTGGTAGGATCACCAAAACCGATCCAACAAGGATTTGTGCAAAGTGGATCTCAAGAGAAATCTTCACCTGCTAATTCAATCAGAAGCTTCCTAGACATGTCTCCAAAAACCCAACAGAAAAAGATGGAAGCAACTTCTGTGTTCATGTCAACTGGAATTGTGCCATTAGTCAGAGACAAGACAATTATAATTAGAAATGGTTCTGCTGGGGTTCCGCTCATAGTGGAACAACCTGCATCTCAACAAAGAAGACAGGTTATAGGTAGAGTCAACACAATCGAGATTCTTCATAGACCGATTTCCACATACCACTCCACTGATGTGTTGCCTCTGACAAAAAACCGTTCCAAAGACATACATCAACAAAATAAACCAGTAGACTTCTCAGCAAAAGACAGTCCAAGCACAACTCATTCTCCAAGCATGCAAACGGAACTTAAAGATGGACAGCCCATGAACTTTACAAATGAAAAAGCAAAAAAAGACATATCTGAGCGAATGCAAACCGAGAAGCATTCACAAAAGAAAAACACTGCAGGCATTATTGATTTGACTGTGGAGCTTAAAAACACAACAGTTGTTGATCCTCAGGATGTAAAGGATTTTACCTTTCCTTATTTGTCTTTTCCACCTGAACACAGCATCCCCTGTGAACAGCAATCTATACCTGCAAACTGTAATGAGGAGGCAAGAGTTGGTACCCATTTTTCTCTAGCTCAGAGGTCATTGCGATACACTTCTGATAAACAGACTACCACCCAACCTGGAATATATCACCGGACACAATCAGGACAAGGATTAAACTTGGAACCAGTGAATTCTTTATATTATTCTCCAGTTCCCACCGAAATGACAATTCAGCCCCCTCAGTATTTTGCTGCCGAGGCTACTCGGGAGACTAGTTCATCCCCTTATGGTGCGTATGAACAGGTTGGTGGTGTTCATCTTCAAACCAAGAGACCCACACAGATGCCTCAAAATGTACCCCTGCTCCAAACACAACAGTCAGATCCACAGCCACATTACAGACGTCCTGGTATGGAAATTGTCCAGAGTCCATTCATAGTGAGCTCTCAGCCACAGGCTCTGAAGATGCAAAAGCAAGATACAAGTGCTCAGCAGGACATGAGCCAAAGACATAAAATCCTTATCAAACAGGCGACTGTTGAGATCTATGGGAGCACTGAAGAGGGTGAAGAAAGCGGATCCATGACAAGTAGTAAACCTCCATCTATTCCATACTCTACCCAACAAATGTATGGTGTATCTCAAAATGTTCCTACACCATTGCCTTCGAGTGCTCAGTCTGGTATTTTTACTCAACAAGCACAGAGCACTGGTTCTCCGGTACCTTCTGGAATAACACAGTCAATCCATAGAGTTGAGGTTGCACCAAATTATGCACAAGAACCTCCTCAGGTATTGAAACAATTCGATATGAGCCAAAGTCTTGTCACTGCCCAATGTTTTTACTCTCCAAATGCATCTTTAAATACTGTTGCTTCAATTCAAGGTGCAATTCAAGTTACCACAATAGTATCACAACCTGTAACAAGACATGACCCAATATCTATGATACAGCCAATGACTAACTATCACAGTCAAGGATTTAGAACTGAACCACAAGGACCACAGGTACCAGTAGCACCAGCAGGATCCACGTCTGTCAAAGGCTTAATTAACAACTCACAGTTGTCTTCTGGTCCAAAGCCAGCTGATGTTATCTCCCAACAGACTGGGATTGTGTCTAAACCTCTGGGCCATGTTAATGCACCACAGGTATCTGCTGTTGGGATAGAGACAGCCTCTCCAGTTACTCCTGTTCATTCAAGCACACAAATTCCTCTTGTATCAGGATCTTTTACACCTGTGACACCTGAAGGTAATGTGGCAGCTTCATCTGAATCATTCAAAATTCAACGTGTTGCTACACAATCACATGTTGCTTCAAGCACTTCACTATTCACTGACTCGAAGCACAAAGATTTGATTTTGAATAATGCAAATCAGCCAGCATCATCCCTGGTGTCACCCGTAAACTTGAGACAAGAACCACAGGCAACATTAATTACAAGCCCGATAAGAGAAACACCAGTGAAAAAGTTGCCATCTCCTGAAACTTTGCTAATGAAACCACCGGATACCATTGTACAAAAGGGAATCCAAAGGAATGATGGTTCACAAACATTACCAGAGGTCACGACAGAAGACTCTACCAAAGAGAGCTCTGTCATTACAAGTAAAATTGTTGTATCTGAACTAGACATGCCACAACAGCAAGGTTTGAAGGAGACTAAACAATATATATCTACAGAGTCCATCAGTGTTGGTACCAGTAGCGACAAGATTTCATCGGAAGACACTGTACCACAAGCACAAAGACAGCAGCCAAGGTCAATCTATATAGGCATTACTTCCCCAGAAGTGCTTTCTGCTGGTACAGAATATGAACCAGGTGAGCCAAGACCTTATGTGAGACTCCCCCATATTTTTGTCTCAGCAGCAAGTTCCCCAGAAGAAGATGCAAATGACCTTGAATTAAAAGAGTGTAGCAAACCTGATTTGCCAGAAGTTGATGTCTCTAAAGTTACCACCACAGAAGCACCAACAGATCATAAATCTACTTTACCCACCCATGTTATTGCAGAGTCTCACAATTCTCAAGAAGTTGGTACAATAGAAATCAGTAGCACAGAAGCATCAATAGGTGTGTCTAAGGAAAAGACCAAGGCTTGCACACTGGAGAAGTCTTTCACTATAAGTACCACAGATTGCAGACATAAAAATGAACAAGACATACATAGCACACCGATTGAGAAAAGCTCATCAACGGAAAACTTTGTCTCCGAAACTGAAGTGACACCGAAGACCGCTGAGACCAGTGAAGAGACTTCCACAAACAAGGGGAGAGTAACTCCAGACATTTTACCCATTGAAATGGTGAAACCTGAGACCAATTTAGCTTGTCAAAATGAGAAAACAGCTTTTGTAGAAAAACCTCTGGAAAGTGGTAAAACACTTGAACAGTTGGATTACAAAGATGTCAGCAAATCTGCAGATGTGGTATTGCCTGAAGATCAGTTGCTGAAAGAAGCTTCAGTTTTAGATGTTAAGTCCCCAGAACTAGTTCAAGAGCTTCACGAGAAAGCTCAGATGGATGTTACTCATAATAAATCTGAAAAAGACTGTCCTCTATCTGTGCCTGAGCCTAGTCCCATCAAAGCTCCCACAGAGGAAACTCCATTCTCTAATAAACATAGTTCCACTATCGAGGGTCATCAGTCAAAGGTTGAACATCTCAATGAACATGCAGGGAAAGGCATATTTGCAGTGCTTAGTGGATCTACAGCAACTCCAATTCTTGGTGGCATTCTTCCTAGCTCAACTAGCAAAGATACCCCTGGGACAGGGCTGCTGTCAATGTTTGGTGGGTCAAATGCTCCCTCTTCTTCTGAAGTCAAAGATATACCACCACAGTCAGCGCCCCAAGAGCCTCAGGGTAAAGGTCTATTCTCTATGTTTGGTGGGTCAAATGTCCCCTCTTCTTCTGAGACCAAAGATATACCACCACAGTCAGCTCCCCAAGAGCCTCAAGGTAAAGGTCTATTCTCTATGTTTGGTGGGTCAAATGCCCCCTCTTCCTCTGAGGCCAAAGATATACCACCACAGTCAGCTACCCAAGAGCCTCAGGGTAAAGGTCTGTTTTCTATGTTTGGTGGGTCAAGTGCCCCCTCTTCTTCTGAAGTCAAAGATAAACCACCACAGTCAGCTCCCCAGGAGCCTCAGGGTAAAGGTATATTCTCTATGTTTGGGGCGTCCACTAGTCAGCCTCCACCTAGTCCAAGGGGACCAACTGCTCAGGGTGTTCGGCCCAGTGGTCCTCCGCCCAAAGAACCTCCAGGAAAAGGTCTGTTTTCTATGTTTGGTTCCTCTACACCTCAACAACCACCCACTCCAGGGGGTCATCAGGGGGGTGGTGCCCCACCAAGGGGACCTCCTACTGGATCGTCTCTTTTTGGTGGTATTCTACCAGGTTCTGCAGCACCAAAAGAAACCCCAGGTGCTGGTTTGTTTTCCAAGTTTGGTGGTCTTGGTCCCCAGCCCCAAGCCGGACCAAGAATGGGTCCACCTGGACCAACATCTACACCACCAAGACCTAGTGGTCCAGATATTCCTGGGAAGGGATTATTTTCCATGTTTGGTGGACAAAACCAAAAACCACCAGAAGCACCAACTGCAGTTTCGAAACCACCTGAATCAGAAGGCGTATTGTCAGTGTTTTCACTTGGAGGGAGTTCTGAAAGTAGCAAACTTAAATCTGGACTTGGCTTATTTGGAATGTCCTTCATGGAAGAAACCAAAATAGAGTCGGAAAAAAGTACTATTGTTAAAGAGGAGATACCCTCAGAATCCGTTAAACTTGCATACACAAATGCTTCTACTGAAGAACCAAAAGAAGGAAGTCCTGAAACCATCAAAAACATATCATCCGAGTCTCTTCCTACATCATCAGTTCAGGAGGAACTTCAAGTTGAGTCTCAAGATACACAAGATTCAACCAAAGATACCACTAAAAGTGCCAAAGACCTTTCTCTTCTTCAATCAGACATCGATGTAGATAAAGAAACTACAATTCAACAAAACCTTCCTTGTAATCAAAATGCCTCAGTTGTGACTGAAACCTCAAGTACAATTGGTAATCTACCAGAGAAAGAGGCACTCATGCACCACCAAGCCGTAAAAGAAGTTAGTGATGCACAGTCAGACATTTCAAGTGAAAATAAAAAAAGAAAAGATGACATAGATGTTGAAGAGAAAGTAGCTGAATCAGAAACCAATATTTTAGAGATTAAGAGCACACTTGAAGCCAATAGAGAGAGCATCAAAATGTCATCAGTGGAAAAGGAAACGGTCCAAATGCCAGGAAGTATTAAAGATTCCATAGAAAAACCAAAAGAATCTGATATGGCTGGAGAGGACCAAGAAAAATATGTGTCCGAGGAGGCAGCAATGCCTTCAGAGACTGGAAATCAAATAGAGGTGGCGTTGAAAGCTTCTCCAGCTACTGATGTTGAGAAACCATCAGAGAAGCTTTTGAAAGTTGATGTTGAAGAGCAAACACCACCTGCAGATGTTGCAACACCATCTGAGGAAGCTAAAAAGGATGCAGAAGAACAGCCAGTAGATGCCAATGCTGAAAAATTTTCTGAGGAGGTTTTGAAAGGTGCTGGTGAAGGACAAGAAGATGCAGAGAAGTTTATGAAAGTTGCAACTGTGGTTGATTCAGCCACAGAAATACCTGAAATATCTCCCAGAGAAGCTGTGGTGAGTGTCATTTCAGAATCGGAGAAAGACTTGAAAGTGTCATCAGAAGAAACTGAAGCAAAAGCAGAAGCTACCACAGAGCCTGCAGGTGGATTAGAGAAGATGTCTGAAGGGGACAGTCCTGGCGCAGTAATCTTATCAAATGAAAGCAAGTCTTATGAGGGCAGCCTAGTGGCACCTCCCCCACAGCAACATCCTATGCCAGGCATGCCCAGAACACCTGGCCCACCAGGACAAAGGATGGAGGGACTACGAATGGGAGGACCAAGGATGGAGGGACTACGAATGGGAGGACCGAGGATGGAGGGACCACGAATGGGAGGACCGAGGATGGCTGGACCACGAATGGGAGGACCAAGGATGACTGGTCCAAGACCACAAAAGTCCCCTGAACCAGCTCCCTTTTCTGGTTTCATGTCTATGTTTTCTACCCCAGGTGCACCAAGCAAAACACCAACTGTTGGTGGATTTTTTTCAAGTTCACCTGGATCGCTTTTTGGATCATCACCAGCTCCCCGCCAGTCACAACAACAGAAAAGCTCCTTTTTTGGTCTTCCAAGTAGCATTGGGACAGAGTCCCTGACCAGTGACCTATTTGGTATGTTCAAAGGTCCAGAGTCAACAAAACCCGAGGAACCACAACAACCAGACAAAGAGCTGGAACAAGGCGATCCCTCTGCAAACCTGACAAACTCTGAGAATACTGAAAAATCAACTGAAGAGAGTACACCTTTACATGAAGATGGGCAAGTGAAAGGCACAGAGAACTGTGAACAACCTGAAAAGGGGCTAGTGGAAGAGGCAGAAAGAAAAGACAAAATGGAAGCAGAGGAAGGTTCTGTGACTGAATCTCCCACAACATGTTCTGTCAAAACAGCAGGGGATGAAGAACATGCAGGGGAGCATGGAGCTTCTGTGTCTGAAGCTACACCTTCTGCAGCTCCTGAAACTAAAGGCATGTTTGAAATACCTGGTCTGACCACTCCTAAATTTGGCTTTATGTCAGTAGCTCCTGAAGGCACTTCATCTATCGGATCGCTTTTCTCCTCCACATCTCCAACCACTGCTGCCAAGACAACACCACCACAACAAACAGACAGCGGTCTCTTTTCAGGCTTTAAAAGCCTTTCAGCTGGGATTTTTCAGGATGACAAACCAACCGGAAAAGAAGAAACACCAGCTGCTTCATCTGTTTTTGGCATGAAGCTAACCTCAATGTTTGGCACCTCTGACTCTCCCAAACCTGAATCCACCCCTCCTGTGATCACATGTCAGCCTCACTCTGAAGGTGCAAAACACACAGAGGAGTTTGATGAAGCAGAATCTGACAAACCTTCTCCAGGTTCAGGAGAAACTGGAAGTGCAGACGCCAGTGACACAGAAGGGCCGACGGAAACCTCAAAAACAGGAAGTTGCGATTCATTAGCACAGACTCCCCAGTCTGACCTCCCTTCTTACTCAGGTTCCATAACAGAAAGTTTGGGTAAACCTCAGTTGAAAATAACCCCGTCCGAGTTAGACCAGAGTGAACTAAGCACACCTGACACCATGCATGCAGATGTGGGAACAGATCAACTGAAGGACCTCTTGCAAATGGAAGCTGCAAAAAGGCTAGTACCTGCATGATAAATGGCACTGTTCATTTATCATACTATTGTAGATAGCTCCGAAGCCCTGTTCCTCTTCACTGTTTCCTATAATTTTCCTATTCCTCATAGATTATTCTGTTTGGACCATTGTGCCCCTTCTCCCATATACTTAGAGATCATTGTTTTAAATCAACAAGGAAATGCAATCACTGAAAAAAGCCATTGTAGGTTATGAGATCAAACCATGAGACCTGAAATGCATATATGTCAGAAGGCACGCATTATATAGAGTAAACGCACCAGAACTATTTTACGCTGTCTCAGAAATACACACATTGACATTGATGGAAGCAAAATGAAGGAGGCAACTGATGGCTTTTTTGATTAGCCTTGAGGTTACAGAGCCTCCGCCTTCCTCCGTCCACTGCAGCTTTCTGAATTATTTCCAAGTCTCAGCCAATTTGTTTAAATGAATCAGACTCCAGTAGATTTATGATGGTGTTGCAGGCGGGCAGGACACTGGAAGAAAAAAACAAACGGTGAGAAGTCATTTGGCTCACACCCAAGACAAAGTAAATCACAGCAGTTAAAGCACAGGGCCACTTTCCTCGTTACGGGTATCAATCATCCACACCTCCCTCATTCTGAGTCGCTGACTTATGATTATAATCATGCGCTGAAGGATCGTCATTGCTTTCGTCCTTTGTTTAAATGGTGTTGGACATTAGATGCATCATCATAGACACTCTTTAGCTTAGTGTTGTTTAAAAGTGCTTTTTTTGGTAATTAAAAAAAGCCATTTTTGTCTTATTTTGTGCAAATGTGTACTCCTCAGCTTTTCCTTTTGATCCATTTTATGTTTTTAGGTTTCCCTTTAGTTTGTTGTCTTTGAATATTTAATTAAAGATGTTAAATGTATCATCCGCATGGTTGAAACTGAAATCAAAGCACAGAAATTGCTGTTAATTGGAGATAATTCATTATTTATTGGGTTTTTGGGTGTTGAATTTAAAAATAAGTGCAGAAATGTCACTTCTCTGCAGCCCGCTGGACAGCAGTCACCTGGATTCACCTGGCAACCTCAGCCCCATCAGCTCCCAGCTCAGCTCTGACCCCGAGGAGCGCCAGCATCCAGAACCCAGTCTCCCTATCGTTCCTCAGCCTCCTTTCCTCAGCCAGTCGTCCACCTGGAATGAGGACGAGGAGGTCGAGAAGGAGATGAATGCCCTTCCAGAACCTGGCTCCAATAAAGATCCGAAGGTCGTCCTCAAACCGACCTCGGATATCTACGACAAAAGTGAAACCGAACTCGGGTATCTGATAAATATTACTTATGCACAGTATCGAAATGTTAAATAATCATTCCCAAGTGTCAGAAAACACAAGCTTTCTGTATAGCTATGAGGACTTTTAATTCCTACGTTTACTCGTCTCCGTTTTCTCTTGTGTCCTTTTAAAACTATTGGTCTCTCAGTGTCCGCGGTGATTGGCCTCCTCTTTGCTCTCCATCCAAGGTTCGCTGGCTGAAAGCGTACAACAAAGTGAGAGTCCAGATCACTAAGGTAGGGTGGCTTTTTTCTTTGCTCTCACTCTCTCTCTCTCTCTCTCTCTCTCTCTCTCTTTCTCTCTCTCACACACACACACACACACACACACAGATATTTAGTTTCCATGCACTTCATTAAGCCTGTATTAAATGATGCACGTT
>JBAMIG010000012.1:1648507-1659655 GCA_037177335.1 Kiunga ballochi
GCAGGGTTGGGTCACTGGGTCGAGTCGCAGGGTTGGGTCACTGGGTCGAGTGGCAGGGTTGGGTAGATGGGTCGAGTCATCGGGTTGAGCTGCAAAGTCAGGTCACTGGGTTGAGGATTGGGATTGAGTCACAAGGTCGGGTCACTCAGTCAGGTCATGGAATTGGGTTGGATGCTCGAGTGGGGGGGTCGGGTTGCAGGGATGAGTGACAGGATTGAGCCACTGGGTCGGGTTGCAGGTTTAGGTCACATGGTCGGGTCGTGGGGTTAGCTGGTAGCCCAGACGTCCCTCTCGCTGTGACGTCCACAGTTTGTAGCAGCAGAGCAGACTCAACATCTGCAGCTGTGATGGAAGATAAATCAAATAAGACGTTTCTGTCAGTCACCGAAGAACTTGTGAACGAATCTAAACCAACTGGATTTTTTCTGTTTATTACCTCATATTTGCTGCTACATTTTAATCCATGGTGCTGTTAGAGGCAGGAAGATTCAGACGATGGGCTTTTATTCCTTACTCCTTGCATCAGTAGGCTTTCCAGTAAATCATTTGTTTGTTGTAAGTTGCCCCACCTCTGTTTGTTTGGACAGAAAAGGTTCTCTGTTGTGAAGTTAGTGCTTGCTGCAGCCTTATGGTGTGAATGAACAAAGTAATCCCTGTCATTCTCTGGCACTGAAGCAGACACTTGGAGCATCGCCCCTTTTGGCTCAAGCGCCAGCATCTCCATTTGGGTTGCATTCAACCCAAAAGTAGAACAGAAACAGGAGAGGGTTGCCAACAATGAGGTGGAAATGATTTGGCTTATAAAGAGGAAATAAGATGAATAAAGGAATTATAAGAAATATCTGCAAACTGCAGGTTTTGGTAATAAGAGCTCTGCGCATGAAGCCCTGACACTCACCTGCATGGACCCTCCTCCCTGCAGATCAGCTGGATGAGGAAGAGGATGCATTCTGACTCATAATCAGCCAGTTTCCATCACCTCTCTTCCTCGGTTTCCCTGGTACTTAAGTTTAATATATTTTTTTTTGTCTTCAGATGTTTGAAATAAAAGGTTGAAGTTATCGCAGCCTCAGAGCGAGAGCAGCTTGTTTTTATTTCCGTAACACTCCTTCCCCTCATACTGAGGTTGCTGTTAAAGCGCCGTGTAGTCCCCACACAAAAAGTCTGGAAAAAATCTCTTCTTACAGAAACACTTAACTAGGAGACCTTATTTTTATATTTTAGTTGTTGCTTCCACCTATTTCAGCTGAATTGTCTCCTGTCTCTTCCTCTTCACAACACTGGGTACTTGAGTCTTCGCTGCTGTTGCCATGGCGAACAGGCTACAAGGCAGATACAAGCACTTATTTAGAGGAGACCTTAAATACTTCATTATGTTGGTTTGGAAACAGATCTCAGACCCAGAAGCTGCTAATTTAAGGTGTAACTCCTTAATTATCCAACATGAAGGAACAAAAATCTCTAACGATGACTAAAAGGTTTTATCTCTCATATATCTTATATCTTTTATCTCCTTTTATTGAAAATTATCCAATTTAAATGAGAGCATGAAGTAGTTACTGGCCTACCTGCTTTGTTTCTAATGTAACACTGAAATAAGCTTCAGTGTTAGCCTAATTTAGCTTAGCTGCTCACCAAACTCCACGTCTTATTATCTACATCAGGCAAATGCTACGCCCTCGTAAATTCTCCTTTTCTCTCGGATTTATTTTTACTTTATATCCCCCGTCTCTCTCGCTGGACAAAGAATATGACAAGTTGAATGATCCATGTTTGTCTTTGTTTCTTCTGCTCCTGCAACAACACAGGAATTAACAGCTAAGACGTGTAAGGCTAAGTTTGTCCTCTTTTGGCTACCATATTCAAAGATGGTGATGCAACATGGCAGCCCTCTGTGTAGCACATCGTTCCATATCTTTATAAATAACTCATTCTACGATGGATTTTGGAGTTTAGATCACGGGGAAGCTCCAGCAGATGTGTAAGAAAGGCACCTTTGCAAAAAAAAGTAGAATAGTCAAAATCTTTGCACGTATCACTGTAAATGTTGTCACAAGTTAATCTTTTATTTGTCCGTTAAATATGCGTCAGTGCAGGTTTTGTACGCTCATTAAACAAGGAAGAAGGACCCAAATGCATCCTGATGGGGGTTTCAAACTGCGGTCGCTAAGGGCCACAGTCCTGCAGTCCTGCTTTAACGCAGCTTTTACATCCTTCTGAATCTGAACTGCTCTCTAAGTGCGATCTGAGCCTCCATGCTCTGAATGTGGTCCAACAGAACAAGCCGCCATGACAAACCTCGCCAAAACGTTCCTCTACATCTACAGTCCTAGAACAAAAACGTTACGCGTCTCTGAGAGATTAACCAAACCGCTGCAGTGATTGCTGGCAGCTATTGGCTTCATATAGAGACGTTTAGTGTTATAAAAAGAAAAGGAATAAAGACAAAGACAAAGTTTTTATACAAACAGGAAGGACAATCATCAACAGAGAATCAGACTGACGAAGGGGACGTGTGTCCTCAAACGGAGACATCACTTGTTTGGTCATCTGCACCATGATGCTAAATTCTGTTTAACTGGAACCACTTGATCATTTATGACTTTTAGTGACATCAAAATAACTTGTATTTAAATACAAAATTCTATTTATATCATTTATATCATATATGATCCGGCATCGTTCACCTTCGCTGTAGCATTTATCAGACAGGAAAGCAAAGACCACCATGTCTTTTTAAATGTTAAACACAATAAGGATTTCTGATTTCCTGGGTTTAATACCTCCATCACTGTTTGGGATTCCTGCTGTGACATTTACTTAAATGTTCAGGTTTGAGAAGCGGGTTGCTGATAAAACGATCAATGATTGTGTTCTCGTTTTGGGTGCTGAGCTAATATTTGGTCTGTTTAAACCCAGCAGCCACATGCACATCATCCATCGCTGTACAGACTATTCTTCTGTGAAATGATCAATAATAAGTTGCTTTTCAGCCTCTTAAAACTGCTGTCAAACCATCTGTCCATCTGAAATGGGATCTAAACACATGTTTATCTCATGCTTAATGCTTTGTCAGCATATTAATCTGATGGCAGTAAATCTCGGAGATGGATTTTAGTAAATATAAAGTGATTTATTTCCTAGCTTCGATCAGTTTAAAAGTGAGTCTTTGTATCGTGATGAATGTGACAGCATTTGTAGCAGCAGAAAATTAAAGGCGGATCTACTTTAATGCTTTGAAACTGAATTATGTCCAGTCATTGTGAATGAGGAAGCTTAGAAGCAGTTATCATTCCACATATTTTAACATGAACGACCTGCCCAGGAATCCTCCGTTCTCCTTAATCATGTTGGATAAAAGAGGAAAATGCATCTTTTTTCCTGTTGAATTGAGGGATAAGTATGTTATTTGGGCATCATCTGGCATATGTACACAAATGATGAAATAAACTGGAATTCAGCTTAATTATTTGCTGATGCGTGTTTGGTAAGGCATGTTCATTATGATGTTTAGCTGGAACATGTTCAGGTAAATCTGCAGTGATGAGCCTGCTCTGACATGGTCTGAAAGGTTGATTCACCCTCAATGGTTTTACCCTCATTTCTGTGTAGTGACCTGAAGTACATATTTCATTTCAGAGCAGAGAGAGGAAATGTCTCCATCAAAAGTAAATAAAATAATCCTCCAAATATTTTTTCCTCAGGGAGCAGATGGCTTAAATTTTGTTGTCATAAATATTTTATTCTCTTTTTTTCCCCTTTAGTCATGGACGAATGGTATTGAGCGGTCATGCTGAATATGCTCCCGAAAGACTTTTTATTTTAAGTTGAACCATGATATCACAAGGGTTTTGAGAGTATGTCCCACTAACAATGTGGGGAACTAGGTAAAGACAGTCACCTCTCTTGAGAATATGTTCTCCAAGAATCGCTTCAATGGACAACATGGAGCGAGTGTTTCCCCGAAGGGAGGAGCAAAGTCAAAAGTTCATCCTCCAAAAAAGAGGGCTCCAAATCCCAAAGTCGCACTGGTTATTCGTGGCAAGATACATCGGCTGCTGCAAGGGTCTGCTGATCACCATGTCCCAGAGTCCCACCTCTATTATGCGGGCATTGAAGAAGAGGAGGAAAGGGAAACACGTGAAAGTAGAAAGGAGCACAGCAGCGCATATCCAAAGGTTAGTCCAAGGTCTGAAGCCTATTCTCCAAAAGTTTCAAGCATTAAAAGACATGCAGTTGTATCTGGGCCTCCGTGTGTTGGAGAGGTGGAACTGAACAGAGAGGGATGCATAAGGATACCCTGCACTTTACAACATAAAAGCTGCAGATCCCCTGCCAATCTAAAACGAATATCCTTTGAAAGTGGACTACGGGACAGTCCTGAACCAATGCGACAAAACCCAAACTACGCTACAGTCGGTCCAGACATGAACGGGACTAAATTTGCATCAGCAACCCGAAGGGATTTCAATTCACCTCATATTCGGTCAAAAAGGCCGTATTCCACTGGTGACTGCGTGGACTATAACTTCAACAGAGCCCTACCAGATTCACTCCTGGAGGAGGAAGAAGATAAGGAGGAGGCCTCGAGTGCAATCATTGACCATATTCTAAAAGAGCTAAGAGGCATCAACAAAATCCAAGAAGAAATCTCTGACCTCAGGGATTACCTGACTTCAGTACGAGGATCAGTTGAAGAGGTGTCATCCTGTGTAGACGCTGTTTTGTTAGAGATTGAAGGCATTCGTTCTAGCAACAAAAGCAGTTCAGGGCCACATGCAGGTACGTGGTCCGGAATGGGGTGCAAAGATGAACAGTCACCACGAAGACGACCTGCTAGTGCTTATGGTAGTTTAGGGAGTGCAGTACCAAAGTCTGATTCAAACTGCTTCTCTCCAAAATATAATGAGCGCCATAGTATCCATGGAGAATTCCTGCTACCAAGGGCAGAAGATGCTGCTGTGTCTCCAATTACTGAATTAGTTGATCATCAGGAAGGGGAAGAGGCAGAAGATACCTCTGACCATAGTTCAGATATCCCAGAAGGGGCTATAGCAAGAAAACTTACCCTTGGCTACCTTGAACAGGACGGCCAAGACTGTTTAAGCATTAGTTCTTTGTCCTCTGGTCATAGTTCCAAGTCTGAATCAGACTTGGGAAGACCATCTTCTAGCCATGGAAGAAAACACCAAAGATCAAGGGATGGGGAGGAACAATGGACTAACATGGTGCCACAAGGCAGTGTCGGCAGTGAATCCACATGGCATAGAGACACTGTCTACCTCAGGGGCAGAAGTCTGGAGGGCCATAAAGCTGAGCGTACTCTCTGCTGTGAAAGAGCTGGAAGCTGGGATTGTTACAGAGGTGCAGAGGGCTATTGTACATCACTACAGGGCTCTGCAGGAAGCTCAGAATATTGTCCCTGTCATTCTGGAAAGCATTACAACTCGCCTGCAAGCACTTCCAGCAGGGAGGAGAGGCACTCTCGTATGAGACGACCTCAAAGCGAGTCTAGGATTCATGATCCAACAAATATCAACCTCGGAAATTCTGCTGTATCATATGAATGTGCCACCGATTTGTCCTACCCTCAAAGTTCTGGTTACCATTCAGTTGAGGGACATGAGGGAGAAGCTGAAGAATTTGAGTTTGAGCCAACAACTGATCTGAGCTACGCATCAAACTGTGAAACTGAAACTTATTCAGCGTATGAAGAGTCTTCAAAAATAACTTGGACCGAAGGATTCTCGACTACCCCTGGAGGTGACGTTAATAGATTACTCGTCCAAAAGACTGAAGCCGATCGCCAAAGTTTAGGAAGCAGCCTTCCTCACACTGGTGGCGTTGATGTCCAAGCAGCTGGTTTCAATGTCAAACGTATTGGACGAGCTGTGCTCGATTTTAGCTCTGCTTTGCGAGGCGCATTGCGTAAACTTGATGCACCTGGAGTCGTAAATCTTGAGGACGAAACGGACTTTGATGTATCAATGCCTTCTGAGCTGTCTGCAAGAACGTTTCCTTCAAAATCATTGTGGTACGAGCCACACATTGACCAGACCTCTGATGAAACTCACAGATCTAGGGTTGACCATTCTTTTGAGGGATTATCCCACAATGATGCCATTGATAAATCAACTCATTTTTCTGTGGCGCCCATGTTTTACGAAACCACTGAGAGCCTTACAATAGAGTCTACAGATACCTGCCAGTATCCTGTGTCAGATAAGATGCTCCCATGTCAGGAGGAGCTCAAAGTCTGGTCTGACACAGTTCAAAGTAGCACCACTATAGCTGATGGCCTAACAGAGAAACCTGCTGGAATCCCAGTGGAAGCCCCTGCAGAAGTTCCTGCAGATGTGAATGCAAAGTCTCAGCTTTCACAGTGCACCACCGCAGAGTCCTTATCAGCCTCTATCCTAGCTGATGAATCTGCAGCACCAGAGGAGCAGGGACAAACAGAGGTGCTACGACAACCCGCCCATATGGCCCCAGAGGGCACACCAGCAGGAGATGCAGCAGAACCATCCACAGAGATGGGTCAGATGGACGAGCGCAAGCTGAAGTGTTTGAGGACCTTCCAGCAGATTCTGCGGGAGAAGAGGGAAACCAGGCGCAACCTGGCCACTGTAACCATGTCCAGCTTGTCTCAGGATGGCTTTGAACCAGGTAGTCATGGCATGATCCTGTTGTTTCATCCTGTGCATCCTCATTACATTAAGAATAGCTGGGGGTTTTTAGTTGTACAGTTATAAAGGTTAAATCACAGAAACTGCTGGGCTATTTGCTCTAATTAAGGGACAGCCACTGGTATCCTCTTTGAATCTGTTCATCCAGCGGTTATGAATTGCCTTCCCACCAAAAGTTCCCTTGGGTGTTTACCCTGCCAAATGGTTTCTGCTAAAATGATAATTCCCTACCCCCTTGTGGGTAATGCATCACCTGCCACTCATGAGTCCCTTCCTCCTCTCTTAGGCATCAGTAGTATCCATTTGCAGATTAGAAAGCATTAATTATCTCCTTGGACAGTGAGTCTGACATTAAAAGGGAAGGATATGGGAAATATTAGGAGTCATTTTCATGATTAATTATACATGTAAATGAAACATTTATGACCTATCTATGTGAAATCGAGTGGTGCCGCTGCTTTTAAACCAAAGTACTGACTGCAAAGTGCGTAATACAACCTTGTGTGTTCTTATTTCACCAGAGAATTGAGACCAGGCTATGACCGCTTTGTCTTTTCTGTCTTTTCTCTCTCAAACTGTTTTACAGATGGAATCCAAGATGGAGATCAGGTTACCTCTTGCAATAAATTAGCAAATATTAACATTTTCTGTCTTTTATTTGGTGGTTTGGTTTGATATCAGTGTCTCTTTTTCTTTCGTTTTTCTCTTTATTGTGTTTACATTGATTGCTGGAACATCAGAAGTACTGCAGAAGCTGTAGGTTTTATGGCATATTGAAGGAGTTATTACTTTGGTTGTGTTATTTTTGTACTATTGTTCAACACAAAAACTCACTGGGACCATAGGGACTAGATAAGTGTTAATATGTCTCAATAAAGACCTTTAATCGCCTAAAAGACATTTAGGCAGATTGATTCATACGAGTCATTAGCATGCAAACGGAAACTCAACCAACCCCAGCAGCCGCGCTCAGTTATTGGCTTTTTACTATTTTCTTTATCTCATTTGTGCATGTGCATGCACCACCTTCATAAAAGCAGTAAAAATGCAGCCTCTGATGAGCTAAAAGCTTGACCTTTGACATTCTCTTTCAGAGACGAGATCAAGATGGTGACCCCAGCAAGCACCCATGGGCAAAGCCAGGGTCAGTAGAAACCTTTTGGTGTCTGAAACTGATAATAGTGCAAAGGTTTTTATTTCAAGATGTTTTTAAATTCACTTCTGTGTGCAGGGGAATTGCACCATTCGGTATTGACAGCATGCCAGACCTCCGCAAGAGGAGACCTATTCCACTTGTTAGTGAGCTGGTGAGTACACGTCAATATGTGCGAAATCTGCCCTTTTCCCCTTCGCTGATATTTGATTTCCTCTGCTCCTTGAAATCCAGCTTTATATTAAGCTTTGTACCAAACTAGAAATTCTGGGCTCTATTGACTGGCATGAAACGGCTAAATGGGGGGAAAAGTAGACATTGTCAGTCCCAACTTAAATTAAACATCCATCTTGCACTTAGTAATAATTAATTCTGATGTATTTACACCGTTAACTGCTGCTCTGTTAGGTGTAACCTCCCCAAACTATAATTAAAGGTTACAATACAGGACATTTCCAGCTGGGTTTTACATGTCTGCAGGTGTCATGTTAATATTTCCCTGGACCATTAGGTCCCTGCTGTGTATACTGGTTTGCTGCAGCTAATGATACGGCTATGTTTCCTAGGTGTTTTTACCACCAAAAAAAGTGCTGTCATTAACAATATCAATGCTTGTCAAGCTTAAGGTTTAGATTGGCAAGATAAGGGATAGTTAAAACATCGTACAGCTTATGAGATGAGAAGAAAGAAACAGCAAGAAGCGGAGTCTACTTCTGTCTGAAATGAGTTGGGATAGCACCAGTAGGATTAAGTCTGAAATAACCAGTACTAGCTAACATTTCACATGTTAAAATCACTCTTTTGGAGATAAAATCAACTCAGACATGTTAATCCCTGAAACATCTCCAGCTGTGCATACACAGTATGGATGTTATGGTGCTGCTGCAGCGCTCCATCTGCAGGGTGGAGGCCTCAGCATGCGGCTGAAGGAACCGCGGAGGGTCCCACAGCCTGTGGGGAGCTGAGAGTGGTCACCATGATGGGTTTAAGGCAGCGGTCCGGCACAGAAGCAGCTCTTCTGACCAGTCTCTTCCTGTCCCTTACATCCCTTACGCATTGCTATGCGAGTAAAACGCCACACAGCGGGTTATGGTACGGGTTGTGGGAACCAAACTGTTGGTTCTGTGTGAGTGGAATTTGCTTCCTCACAGCAGCATCAGGACAGATGTTTTTATCTTATTGATCATTTCTGATACATTCAGTAATGAGGATAAAGTCCATGCTTATGGAGAGAGAGTGGGTCAGGGTGCATGTGCTCTAACATGTATAACTTGTTCCTATAGCGTGAAGCCGTTTGTGTTGTCCTGTCCATAAATGATCTTTGTGATTCCACTAAACACCTGAATGATGCACTTTTTGCAGTGTTGCTGCTGTACATAATGCTTTGCTTTCAGCTGCTATTGCTTGTTAATGAACTGCACTGCTTCCCCACTGGAGGCTGCACAGAGATGTTAACAAGGTGAAAGGAGAGCTCTATACATCCCAATCACCTCTCTGCATCCTGTAAGGGCTGTTATGTGCAGCTAATACAGCAAACTGCTTTTGCAGAGAATCACTTGTGTAAAAAGTGAGGATTTGTTTTGAAGGTTGAAACTGCTGAACCTGTTTGTGTCTAATGTTTCCTTTCTTCTTGTTTGCTGTCTGCACATGTTGCTGCCCCACCCGCTGCCCCACAGGCTATGGTGAGTGAGAGACTAGTGTCTGTGCTTTAACATTGGGTTGATGGGCTTTATGGGGAACTTCATTCTGGATATTCAGATCAGCACATTTAATCACAAAAACATCCTCCAGTGATTGTGTGGTGTAACAGGTCATGCTATGTCCTGCTCTGCACATGTGTAGCAGTCAGAATGAAGGACAGTGAGCGAGAATAAACACTTTTTATATACCTAATATGCTGAATAGCATGTCCCGGTCTGGAAATCAGCCAATAAAGCAAATTATAATGTAATTATGTTAGTCAGAAACAGCTCTGCTGTTTAAAGCAGCTTTCAAAGAGTGAAGAGTTCAGCTGAGAATCACAAACTCATCTTCATTATCATACATAAGCATAAGCCCTACTCACTCATTATCACCAGGAATCACATCGGCGGCACATCGTACTACATCTCTGAGATGAGAAGTAACTTTGAGATACTCATGTGTCTGGTTATGAGCCTGCAGAGAGCATTCAGAGCATTCCCAGTCAGAGAGGAGACGCTCACTTTGTAATTCGCTCAGCAACTTATCAGCTGGGGAGATAAGTGTTGTTGTGTCAGATGGAGATGTGCATCTTTTCCTCACCACAGCTCAGTGTGATCTATTAACTCGCCACATATTTCAGACATCCTGACATCATAATGCGTTTCTTTATCTGCTCTGATGCAGCTATAGTGATGCAACAATGTCAGAAGATGACAGAGGAACCAGCAGCTGTGTGTTTATGCTGCAGAGTTGACCCTGATTGTTTGTTTCTGCATTGCTGTGAATCACTGATTCCACTGCTTTTTTTATTTGTTTTTAGTCCATGATCCAGTCCAGGAAAGCTGCGCTCACCCACACGTTGGCCACACGGGCATCCCTGAAAGATGAAGAGCTCGTGAGTAGCATCTGTCGCACACATGATAACAAATAATGAATAGGCAGATTCTCTCTTTCTCACTTGCTGATGGAGTCTCAAATTGTTTTCTGTTGTTTCTACCTCTGTGACATCCACGCTGAGTTTGTGGGCTCTCACTTTGCTGAGTCTGCATCACACAGATTTCATGGTTGCATTGCAAGAAACAGCAACACTAATATTTATGATGATTATTCCTTTTCTGCAATGTGATCTACCGAGTCATAATGATAATTACACTATATATAAGAAGAAACATTAATAATTCAAGTGCATAAAGTAGGTCACTGAATGTAGCTGACAATTACATAATAAAGTGGAAGACAAGGCAGTGGCAAAGCTTAACATGTTCGTTTTATTTGGACTAATTAAGGTATTTACACACAGGGATCGATGCAAATAAACATGAAACAATAAAATTTGAAGCAATATACAATTATTTATATGGCACATAAATGTTGTGGATTCTAAAAAAGCTTTCAAGGTTGTTAAAACAAACATGGACATCAAGCAGCCTCCATGTTGTGCTGATATGACAAAAGAAAAAAGAGGCGCTCGCTTCACCCGGTTCCAGAAAAGAAAGGAAAACTTGGGAAGTTTACTTTGTCTGTCAAGGAATTGCAGCTGCTGGAGAATGTCCTTTTGATTATTGGAGGATTCACTTCAGCTGCCCACTCAAAGAAGCTGCAATAGCAGCTAGCTGCCCACTCAAA
>JBAMIG010000012.1:1752817-1764000 GCA_037177335.1 Kiunga ballochi
ACACACGTTATATGTGTGTGAATATAACACACACGTTATATGTGTGTGAATATAATACACACGTTATATGTGTGTGAATATAATACACACGTTATATGTGTGTGAATATAACACACACGTTATATGTGTGTGAATATAATACACACGTTATATGTGTGTGAATATAATGTGGAAGCTAAATATCCTGATAGTAACATTGTTTTTCTAATGCAGTGATGCTGATATGGTCCTATAAGCATTGAAACACGTCTGTAAAAGGCATCTGGTCTATATTAGGGCCAGCTGACCCGCTCTGCTTCGGCTCCTGAATCACATGATTTGTTGTAGCAGCAGCTTTTAGCACCATAAAGCTCCATTAACTGGTTCATGTCATACCTGTCCAGCTGCACTCGGTTCGTCCAGCTGAAAACATTTTATTCCCAGTCACCACAGGTGTGCCTCAGGGCTCTGTCCTGGGGTCCCTGCTGTTCATCATCTGTTCATACACTTTCATTGTTACGCAGATGACACCCAGCTCTACTTCCCACTGAGCCAATCAGCCACCATCCTCCCTCACAGACTGAGATTCAGTCCTGGTTCACTTCAAACTTTCTTAAACTAAACAGCAGTAAAACAGAAATGTTTTTATTCGACACCAAATAAACTCTTTCCAAATCGGATAGTTTCTGTATTCCCACTGATGACTCTTCCATCTCTTCCTCCCCTCAGGTAAAGAGTCTGGGTGTCATCCTCACAGCCTTCCAGCAGTCATCACATATCAACAACATAACCTGTTCTGCATATTTTCACCTCCGTAACATCAACCTCCTCACACCACCGCCATACTATAGGTTTGTGTGATTGGTCGGGCAGTTGAGGTGGGCGTGGTTAACATCAGATGTTTTGACACACACCTTTTCATGGCTCAGCAGGAGCTGATGTGGATGTGGGTCACAGGAGGAACCTAAACATATATTACCTGATAAACGCTGCCATTATTCATTCATCTACACGCTCCTATTTACTGACGTCCGCATGACCTGAATAAACGCTTACATACCAGTACAGCTATATTCCAGTCCGTACAGCCAGTGAGACGGTCACGGTCAGCAGCTGATTATTCCCTCTGATTCACCATGTTTAGCTAAATGCATTTAGTGTTTGTGGGATCGGATCCTAACCCTGCAGAAAAGTGGTGTCTGATATTTACTCTGCTGTCTGCAGCAGAAAACCAGGCTATCCATGCAAAGTGTCAAAGAGACGTTGTTACTGAACATCAGCAGACAGGAGGAGCTGAATGTCCCCTAAAAAAACTGATGAAGAAGCGAAGAAGTGACCTGTGGCAGGAGTCTGGTGAGACCCAAACCCACAGGGAAGCACGGCGGTGGCAGTGTCATGGTGCGGGAAGGATATGATTTTAAGCACAAAACCTTCAGGTGTGTACAGGAAAGAAAAAAAGGCTTAATTATAACTAAATAAAATCTCTACAAACCCAGACAATCTCCTGAGACACAAACATCTAAAAACATCAGACTGAGTGCTAAAATGATCCATTATGATTCTTCATCCTGACGGCATGATTACAGCTTCATCATCACTTTTTCTGCTTTCTTCTTCTACTTAATAAAAAATCTACAGCTAAACAACTTAATTTGGACACATCATAAATAAAAATCCTCCTTAAATAAACATGTAAAACTGCATTTTTTGAAGTTTAAACTAATGTATTTATTTGTCTCCAGAGAATTCCCACCAGCATCCTGTGGAAATGCATTTCTGACTGGTTTATATTGGAAATCTATGCAACAATGAGCCCAGCTTCTGCAGATGACTCCACTCTGCCCAACAAGACAAACTGGTGCATACTGGTAAAACAGCGAGCAGGAGTTTGTCCCAGCAGAGCGACGGGAGCCCTTCATGGAGAAAGCAGACTATAAGCCGGCTCTCGCTGGGTGTGAGAAATGGCCTTTGCAGAAACAGGAACGACTCGTGGAAGCAGGGAGGATTCCTGTGCTGCTTTCTGGAGAGGAAACAATGAGGTCAACAGCTTTACCCTGCCTGGAAAACTGCTGCTTTCACAGAAAACACAGGTAATCAATGCTGACCACAGCTTTCTGCTTGCTCCTTCCACCGTTTCCACCTGCTGTGAAATACTCTGACATTCCCATCCTTCATCTCATCTACAGAGAAAACACTTTATCTAAAAAGACCCAAACTTTTCCAGCAGCCTGCAGCTTTAGGCCAGTCTGACGTAAGGAAGGTCAAACATCTGCCTCCTCATCTTCACTGTTCTGGAACAAAACAGCATCTGAGGCGGGAAGCAGCCACAACACCGGCTGTTTGTACTGCCACTGAGTCCAGCTCCGACCCTGCTACCTTCAGGACCCCACAGAGCCTGGAAATGTCTCTGTTTTAACTGCATTATGATCTCACATGAAGTTCTTCTTCACTCATTCCCACAACAACGCGTTGTGAGGACAAACCTTCAATGAGCTGTTAGCAGGAACAGCTTTCCTGTGGGTCTCATGAAGGGAAATCTCCTGCAGGGTGAAAGGATTTCACTAATCATTATAACCTACTGATGGATTTCATTCACACATGATGCAGATGCAGCAGCCTTACTAAGACTGGAACAACGTTTGAATCGGACTGGGAGGACTCCAGTTTACCCACAACACAGAAGGTTTAGGTTAAAACTCCTTTATCGCTACAATGAGCATGAAGAGCTGGATCATGCAACGCTTGTTCAGCTCTCCGCTGTACTTAGAGAACACAGCATGAAAAGGTTTTAGAGAGACCAGTTTGTTTAAAATCAGAATTACTGAATGATTATAAATACCTTTTATTACTGGAAACACACAAACAGCAGAGCTTCGACTCCAACCAGTGGCTCCTCATCAGGTGTGTCGTCTCCAGTCGGTTCATCTCACATCACCTTATATACCAGTGAAGTGAAGACCAGGCTGAGCAGCACATCAGCTCACCAACCGCAACCCAACACCCCTAATTATTGTTTTGCTAAACGCTCAGCCGGTTATCATCCACTGGGACTGTCATTAGATGAGAGCGAGATGGCTGCAGTTCACCGAACACGTCCTCCACACAGGACCATCCACCATGACATTAAAGGTTTTAAACACGACTCACACTAAGCCTGCTTTTACCCAGAGGCTAGCAGTAACCGTGACAAGCCACAGAGAACTTATGTGGCTGTATTTATAGTTGCTGTTTTATTTCCTCAACTTTAAAAGCTTCACTTTTTTCCTGATTTTATGAGAGCACAGCATGTCAGCAGGTCCTGAAGCATGGGGGCTCATTCAAATAAGCATCTAGAAGAAGGCAAACTGAGAGTCAGAATGAGGAAATACTGAGATTTACGTGACTTTGAATGCAGCATGTTGTTGGTCTGAGTATGTACTGGTTTGTTTTACACACAAGCATCTCCAGAGTTTATGGAGACGGTCTGAAAATCTCCAGCGAGCAGCAGTTATCTGGACCAAAACGTGAGAGGAGGATGAGAGATTATCCTGGTTCCAACCAGAATATCATCTCTGATCACATCCATGAGACAGCTGAAGCCCTCCTGTCAGCGATGAAGATCAGCTACATGGATCTGAACTGGAAAATGTCCGTGTTCAGATGGTAGGATCAGAAACATCATAAAAACATGGATCCAACAGGCCACGGTTCTGATGGTGTGTGTAGTACAGCATCTTCTGATGGATGGCTCCAGCAGGATGATGCATCATGTCACACAGGTGACTGCCCTCCCAGTGCCACCACAGTCACCACATCTGAGTCCAACAGAGCAGCGTTGGGATGCGGTGGAAGGCATCATGGATGAGCAGGAACTCTGTGATGCTTCATACCAACAGGAAGCAATGGGGAAGCTTTCTAACATCTTGTTAAAAGGCTTATAAGCATTACACCCAGCGCTACAGGGATACGGTAAACAGACCAGTGGAGAAATAACCTGTACTTAAATTGATGACTGGTTGCTAATATAGATGTGGGTGGATAAACAACAATGCTTCTATGTTTGGCTTTTGGTCCACAGATCAAATTAAAAACAGTAAACTGTGCACACTTAAGGACATGTGGATTTTTTAGTCCATGGCCATCCTGTTACTTGATATTAAGGTTACATGTTAGCTTAATAAATATATGTTCTTTACCAGTAATTTTGCACATTACTCTATCCACAGGTTTGATCCTGAACTGGTTCATAAACAGCACCGGTTCATGCAGAAACACCATTAAAACAAAGCTCCTACGAGTTCTTATTGCCTGGATATACATTTATATACGTTATCAGCAGTAGGATTTTAACAAAAACTAAATTAAGAGATCTAACACAGCTTCTTTGAGCTACATTATGTTAGCACTTAAACAACCCCTTTTGTTTGCCGCGGTACTGAATGAACAAAAGTTAACGGTCATTTATTACAGTGTAATGAGCTAAAGTGAGGTTAGCTAGCATAGCCACATAGTTAGCTTACCCGGTGATGCTGTTAGAAAAGCAGGTTTGACGTCAACTCTCCTCTATAGCCGCGTCCATCTGACTCTGACACATCAGAGCTTCGCTGTCACTTTATAAAGATGTCAAATGTGAGCTGGTCGATGTTACAGTTCTGTTCATTCATTTACAGACTCATATCTATATATATATATACATAGATATGATTACCCCCCTCTGTTGTCCTCTGGTATAAACACACCGCACACAACAGCAGCGCGTGGAGGATGTCACAGGGTCTGTGGTGACGTCGACAGCTCGCATCCTGTTGTATTTAACAAGGTTCTGTCTCCCTCAAGCGGTCAAAAGCAGTACTGCAATAATACCAAACCACCACAGTTTAATGGAATATAAATGTTTATGTATACCCCACAAATGTACGTATGAATACAATTAAGAATGACGTTGATGCAAAATGCTCTTTCTACACCCTGAAACTATTCCACATTTGTTTTGGTTCTGTGAGGTCACGCCTAAGCTCTGGAAGGACATTCACTTGTTATTCATAATATCTTATCCAATATCTCCCTGTTCTATAAAGATGTTATTCTTGGATATTTTAGTGACTATGGGGAAAACAGTGACGCATTCTTTCTGATAAATATTTTATTACTCTTTGCCAGGTTTTACATACATAAGTGGAGATTTACAAATATTAAACCACTTTTTCTGTTGTTAAAACTGAAATGAAACAATATATCTCAACTTTACTTCAAATGCAAAAACAAGAAAGCTGTTTAAACTGTTGATATTTGTAACACATTTAAGGTATTTATTTGAAATACTGTTTAATTTTCATTACTTTCTTTTGTTCTATATTCCCTTTTCTTTATTTTTTTTTTTATTTATTTATTGTTAAGTTGTTCCTTTATTTGTATGTCAACAGATTGTGATTTGTACTTGTATTGAAGCTTACAGTAAAAAATAAAATAAAATAATGTTGGATGCCAGCAAAAATAAATAAATAAATAAAGAAATGTTTTTTATGTATTTCCTGTCTGTTGTTTTCTAAGTGACATTGGGCTAATTTAAATAATTTGCTTTTATTAGTTTCAAATGAAGTCTCAGAAAGAAAAATGACCGTGCAATTTGCAAGAAATTATGACTCATTTTAAATGTTAAAATTTCTCGCCTTTTTATTATAGAAAAAATACATGTAATTTGTACTGCAAGCTTTCAAAAGTAAAAAATAAATAGATAAATAGAGGACAAAGCTTTCAAAAGAGTAAACAGTTAAAATGTAATAACTCATGACATCATAGAGCATTAATCTTTTGTTCAAACTAGCTGTTTTTTTGTGGTTTGTTTGTTTTTTGTTTGTTTTTTACTGTCACAAACAAGTAACTATACATGATGAAGCTCGTCTGGGATTTAAATTTACGCACAATGCTCTTTACCAGAATTACCATAGGAAATGCGCATGCGCAATGTGAAAAGAATATAATATCTGTTCAATCAAAGGAAATGAGCAACTGGTTACATATAAAATTATGTTTAACAGATATTTAGAGATAATTTATTCTTAAAAGAAAGGATTTTCTAAATGAAACGGAACACCACAGCCGTAAGGATAGAAAAACGAACGTCCTCTGGCCTGACAGCGCGTCAGGCGGAAGTTGTCTTGGTTGCGGAAGTGAGCAGATGCTGTTGTGGTTGTAGCTCGCCGAAACAATCTACTTCAAGACGCTCCATTGATATTGTTTTCTACTTATATGTAGTTTCTGTGAGCTCCCGATTTGCGGCTCGATCAGGTGAGAATGATAATGAGGTTGCTTCGGTGGATGCTAGCTGGTTAACAGTTTTTTAAGTTAACATTAGCTAAGTTAGCACGGCTAACAACGTTGAGCAGCAGCATCGATCACCTCGGTGACAGGGGCTCGCACAAAGACCGTGTGGAGGCGGAATAATGGCATCTGCAACATCTATGTGAACCTGCTGGTTTCCAAACGAGGTGAAAGGGCTCAGTGTGTCTGCTATATCTGGAAAAAGGCCCATAGTTTAACTAAAAAATGTTTCTTGTAGTTAGCTTTGGGTTGCTTTTCTAAGCTAACTGACAATGTTATACTATACTGATGTCTGTCAAGTTATGAAACGTAGCTGGTTTATGAATATTAAGTAAGTTTAGATCAATACTGCTAAAGACTATGGTCATTATTGTTTTTAGTTACTCCTTAAAACAGTGCACAAAGAAAAACCACGTATAATCAGCTGTGTAATCATGAAATAAAATACCTTTTAATATTTAGCGTGACATCAAGTAGTTGTTATTGATCAGCATTTTAACAGTTTCCAGGTTAAATGATCACTCTACCATTATAAATTAACTTATTTGACATCATTCTCCTTTTGACAATTGTACTTTCTGCCATTCATCGCTTCAGTGTTGTGCAATATTCAAATTAGCATTAGCTTCCTTGTTGTATTTACATCATAACAATCCTACTTACTTACATACATACATTAACAATCCTACTCTGTTTATAAACTCCATAAAACCATTACATTGAATTATTTAATTTCATAAAGCATTGTTGCCTTTAATGTTGGCTTAAAGTTGCAAAGTGAAGCTACTGTTCAGACTAAAAAATCTGTCTTTATAAATACTAACAGCAAAGAATGTAGTTAATGCAGCACAGCAAGGACAAACGTCCACCGTCCCCAGTTTATAAGTGTCAAACTAAACTGCTGGACCTCTTTGAGGTCGTTCCTGTTAGCTGAGCCATCAAGGCTAAATCAATACAAGCCCCTTGACTGTCAGTCAGCATGCCGATGAAGCACTTTCACTCTTTTTATTTGTATTTTTTCTCAAAATAGGAGTAGAAATATCAAGTTACCCCAAACAGACACCCCCCTTACATAAATTTAAGCCTCCATAAACTGCACGAAGTGAGCGAGAGTGCTGTTTTCTTGTTCTTAAACATATTTTGTGTCCTGCCTGCATTGCAGATTAAAGCTACTGTTAAAGCTGTTGGTCTTCTGTGGGTTTGGTTGGTCCATTCTGGACTGAAAAGACTGAAAGATGTTTTCAGAGTCTTTCTAACCTGCATTTCTGCAGTTTACCAGGTTGAGCTGTCAGCATGGCAGACCACACGGACGTCAGCCTGCAGCCTGAGGAACGAGTCCGATATCTTACTAAGAAGGGCAGCTCGGTGGAAGTTAACGACGACGTGCCGCCACGCCGCTACTTCCGCTCGGGCATGGAGATGATCCGCATGGCTAACATCTACACAGAGGAGGGCAACATCGAGCACGCCTTCGTCCTTTACAATAAATACATTACGTACGTTTATTTTTCAGACAGATATGTCCAGGCCTGATTAAACCAGAATGATGCATGTGCAAATATCCTCCTCATGCTTTTTGTGTTATTGTTTAGGCTCTTTATAGAGAAACTTCCAAAGCACCGGGATTATAAGACTGCAAACATTCCTGAGAAGAAGGATACACTAAAGGTGCTCAATAAATCTGTGATTTTTATCCCTGATTTGATATTTTTGCAGTAAAGTTGACCCTTAAAACACTCTTCTCCTTCAAATCCTCCACAGAAACTAAAGGATGTTGCATTTCCCCAAGCAGAGATACTAAAAAAGGCTCTTCTGAGAAGATTTGAGCAAGAATATGCGCAGTATCTTGTCAAAAAGGTAAAGTGAAACAACATGTTTGTACGTTTTTTTCATTACTTTAATGCACTGTGAGCAGTTTGCACAAATGAGTGGAAATGTCACTATTAGCATGGTTTGACACCGACCCAAACAGAGCTGCAGCTGCAGAGGAAGTGCTCCTAAAAGATGTGATTTAGTCATTTGTTTCTTCCACTCGGAGCTGATGTGTTTGCTGCGTCCTCAGAAGGAGGATGATGAAGCCCTGGCGCGGGAGCAGTCCAAGCAGCGCGCGCTGGACGCCGAGCGGGAGCGCGTCGCCGAAATGCAACGACGGCAGCGCGAGCAGGAGCAGTTCAGTGCTTTTGAGGAGATGATCCGCCGCCAGGAGCTGGAGAAGGAACGCCAGCGAGTGCTCCTGGAGTTCGCCACGCCGGCTGCACCCTCAGCCGACACGCCCCTCCTCCCAGGCATCCAGGGTCCACCGCAGATCTCCCCCACCCCGCCGCAGAGCCCGGGAGACCTGTCCGGCAACAACTATCAGTACAATCAGCCATCTGCAACGGTTGGCACGCCTTCCACCGGCCCCCCTACCTTTGACCGCTCGCTCAAGCCGGGCTCTCTGGTCAGCCCGGGGAACAACAGTGAGTGAATTCTGACCTTCCTCATTTCCTGTTAGACCACCGTTTAGTGCTTCAGGACTTCACTTAGCTGCTGTTCTGTCATCTGCATGGTGTTTGCAGACACAACAGTGGATGCCCTTCGGCAGCTGGCCGTGCCTGCTGAGCTGTGCCGGAGCTTCCTGAGGCTGGCCGAGGCCAACACCAGCCGAGCCGTAGAGACATGTGGCATCCTGTGTGGAAAACTGGTAAGACTGGCCGAGTTCACACCTGCAAAGATCTGAAAACACAAACATTCAAAGACATTTTAATGCTTTGTTTTAACTCGTTAGAGAAAATTTATGTTGGATATTTAAAAAAAATCTGATTTCTCAGCCTATAAATGTGTAAAAAATGCAGCTTTTTACATTTTTTCTTTTTAATGGAAGCAAGTCTTCATCTGACCTCCGGCTTCATGATAACTCCCCCTTTATGTGCTTTAAACTCCGTTCACACTTTTGTGAGCAGGACTCGGCCCTTTTTCTCCGGTTTGTTCTGCTACTGTGCGCCGTTAGCATGCAGTACAGGTCGCACTAACAGCACGGCGCTTTCTGGGTTTGTTACAGACCAGAAATGCGTTTACCGTGACCCACGTCATCGTTCCGAAGCAGTGTGGCGGACCGGACTATTGTGACACAGAAAATGAGGAAGAACTCTTCCTAATACAGGACCAGTACGACCTCATCACGCTGGGCTGGATACATGTAAGTAAAGAAGACCCTGCTGGTTTGTTCTGCTGCTCCTGATGTCGCTGTTTAACTATTAGTTTTTCCTAAAACTGAAGGTTAAAAGAGGTTTTTTTAATTATACTGAAGAAGACTAATCAATCGACTCTTCTGAAACTGATTAATAACATTGATGACGTCTTTTTTTAACATCTCGTCTTTACGTCTGTGATTCCTTCATGTTCTTCCTCCTACAAGTCAGAGTCAGATAGCGTGATCTGATTCTGAAAGAGGAGAGATTCACCGGAAATCACCGGGCAGGGATGAGTGTTTATCACTGACACACAGCTACCGAAATGAAAAAAACCAGAGAAGAAGACTCAGAAACCACCAAATTAAAAGCATCCAAAGAACACAGAGAACAACAACAGTGTTTTTCTATGTGTTATTGGATGCTGGTTAATAACTTTATAGAGCTGCATTACTGTTCTTGACCTAACCATGGCAACGTTAAAGATGCATGGATGCGTGAGAGCAGCGACGTATGACATCAAGGAGCATAAACGGGCCTTACATTGATGAAATCTTTCTCAGATGTCGGCAAATAAGTTGAATTCAGTCATTTTCTCATGCTGTACGCTAAAAGTCATTTTATTTTCCAGACTCACCCCACACAGACGGCCTTCCTGTCCAGCGTAGACCTCCACACACACTGTTCCTACCAGATCATGCTGCCTGAAGCCATCGCTATCGTCTGCTCCCCAAAGTTCAACGAGTGAGTCAGAAACACACGAGCATCCCGTCGCCTTCCTGTCTGTTGGATCCTGTTGTAGTTTCTCAAGCTGCTGCTTGTGTTTCTGTCAGAATCGGATACTTCAGGTTAACGGATCGAGGAACAGAAGAGATCTCCACATGTAAACAGAAAGGTTTCCACCCTCATAGCAAAGACCCTCCTCTGTTTACGGTGAGTATGACAATACATTTAGGTCCTACATTCAGTTATGTTCACTGTGGAAGAAGTGCAACATTTTCTCATACAAACAGGAAAGCTTCATGTAACCAGTAAGGTCTGTTTGGTGGAAATGCCTTATTGAACGTAAAACACAAGCTTTAAGGGTCAGCACAATACAGTAAAACTTAGCATTTCAGTTAGAGCGGCATGAAGAAATAAATTACTCAGAGTTTGTACTTGGACCTCTGTCATCAGTCTGTGGCTTTATAATAAAACACATTTAGACTGAGCAGGCTTAAATTTAACCCTGCCATGTTTTCATTGCAGAAAAGGAAAATACTGGTGGCCTACACTATACTTATGATCTGTGTTGCACACACGCTGAGAAGCAGTTCGCCAAACTGTATATTTGATCAAAGTCCCTGGATCCCATGTTGTTCTTCTTAAAAATACCAAACACGCACATTAGGAATGTGCACGACAGAGTATTAAACAGGGTTCTGATTAGTGCAAAGAAGAAAAAATACTCCTCAACCACTTTATCGGTACCAGGTTGGACTCCTTTATATGAGAACTGCCTTAATCTTCATGTCAGAAATTTAACATGTTGGAATCATACCTCAGAGATTTTATTACATATCGACAAGAAATCTCCCGTTCCACCTCATCACGATGAGAATCTCCCGTTCTGCCTCATCACAATGAGAATCTCCCATTCCACCTCATGGTGATGAGAATCTCCCGTTCCTCCTCATGGTGATGAGAATCTCCCGTTCCTCCTCATGGTGATGAGAATCTCCCGTTCCTCCTCAT